>JAPESX010001254.1:0-10635 GCA_029590615.1 Nemania bipapillata | reverse complement strand
CCGTGGCCTGACGTGGCCAGCGAGCCCGTGTTGCAGTGCGTGAGGACAGACACCTTCCCCTCTCGGCGACTTGATGGGGGCGTTGGCGAGCAGCCACTTGCTTCCGTGCTCTCCAATCAAGAGGTTCGTCGCCGTGTCTTTGCGGAAGATCTCTTCTGCGGCGGCGACGTACGCGTCGATGATAGCTGACTTGGCTGCGGCATGGTCTAGCGCACTCGCGTCTACGCCTCGCACTACGGCTTTGAGGTGCATAATGGCGTTGGTCAGGTCTACGGCCGTTGGCCGCGACTGTTTTAGGTAGTCCAGACGAGAGTCGATGTAGGCTATCGTCTCGTCTGGTGTTGATGCCCCTGGAAAACAAAACGAAAACGCCTCAGCTAGACTTGCCTATGCAGTCACTCGCAATACATGTACAAGGTGAAGGGGAGTGGATTAGAGCCAGAATCCTTACCACAACTCCCATGATATAGCTCGACGCCATGCGCGAGTGCCGCTACGATGGCAATAGCCGGTGCGCCTGTAGATATATTGGTAAGTAAAATGCCATGAGGAATATTCAAACTATCTAGCTAGTGACATGTTAGCTCTGTGGAGAAAGCCATGTCCTACCTCTCACACGCATTGACTTGATGCAATCAAACGCCTCCTCGCTCGTTGAGACGTCGTCGTAGTGGTGTTCGTGGGGGAGGCGAAGTTGGTCGAGGACCTCCAATTTACCCCTCGTATACCGGATAGCTTGAAGACCCGACATGCTGGGCTATAATTCTTACGGACCGGGCAGAACTGGAAACAAAAGGATGTGGTATGGCGCTCAGAAAATTATTAAATACTAAAACAGAAACTCTGCTATGATCTCTATAGGTAGAAACCCGAGCAGATCTAAATAGAGGTTGCTAAGAATTGGTCTATGTAGTGTAAGTATGTACAAGGAGAGGGACTCATAGAGATAGAATTGATTGCCTCATTGGGTACACTAATGGCAAAATCTCTGCGGCTCCGATCCGATCCTGGTCCCGCTGTTCGGTTACGTGCAGTGAGTCTCCCGCCAGTGTGATATATGTCTAACCTATTACGGAAAAGCGACATCTCATGTAGAACCATTATACAGAATACATGATCTACCAACCCGGGTACAACCTTGTCAGACAAGGTTATAATCTATCTAGAAAGACTATGTAGTACCTATTTTATATATTTATTGGGATAGAGAAATATTGAATTAATGTATGTACATATTAGGTAGTTTGCACACTGACAAACTTTGCACGAACCATATGATTGATTACTCATATGTTAGCTCCAAATACAAGTGAAATTCCGGGGATATACGAGGAACTATGACTCTTCTTCACGAGAGTTACCCTATCTAGGATTGGCAATAATAGAATAGGGAGATAGTACTTTACGAACTATGCAGACAGGCATGCACAATTAAAGGTTAGTAGTATATTCTAATGTATAATTATTATGCTACTGCGTACTGAGAGAGGATTTTACTAGATAGCTAATAATATATATATATATATAGGCACGTTCCGAGCATCGATAGATGGCTATGTGGATCTAACTATGTTTCTCTCTATTCCATCGCCATAATCGTTATTATCATCATCATCAAGCAACTAGAACTCGCCCCCTGGCATCTCCCCTCTCCACCCCTAGTACAAGAGGGCCACCGCCAGGCCCGCTAGCATCCAGACTGAGAGTCACGCGGTTCCTATCCGTAACAACGCGTACTGTCTCACCGAGGTTCCTCAAGTCCGTTTCATGCTGCATCTCGGGCCCCGGCGTGACATCCGCTGTGTTGGCATGAGCGTCCGGCCGCACTTCACGGATCTCCACGTTCGGATATGGTAACCAGCCTTCGCGTAGCGGGATGAGTAAGATGGGGATCTCAGCCTCGGTATCTACCGAGCTGCTCCGTTCGCCCTCATCGTCGCTGTCTGGCGCAGGAATCACGAAGTGCCCCCTGCGTCGTCCACCGAGGAGCCACGTGTCTGTTGGTGCTGAGAGTTCATAGCTGAATTCGATATCGGCCTGAGTTGAGGGTGGCGTTAATGTGTCCCACATCCGTGTCCATTTTAGATGTAATGTCGCTGGGAGAAGCTGCTGCGTTGTGTACGTGGTTGAGTAAGCGGCGTTTGCCGTGGGAGCTAGTTGTGCCGTTGGTTGCGACACGAGCTTAATGTCGGCTGTGTGGACTATAGCTACAGAAGGTATGTCTACGGGAATGAGTATGGATGCTGGTGCGATGAGCCTAGAGTTCGGGATATCGAGGACCGGATTCTCTGCTTGCCAGGTTCTGATGAAGGAACCTAGGGATTCCGCGACATCTACACCAGTATTATCTCTACCCAGGCCATGAAATATCTTTTTATAATCGTGAGTAGCGAGGAATGATGTATTAACGACCCCTAGCAGCGCTGCATGCTCGAGCTCTATCCCAGTGACGTCTTTTCGCACGAGCGGCAATACAGACGAGATAAGCAGACGGGCCAAGGGGCGGAGAGGGGTACCATCCAGTGCTTTCATTAGCAGCCCCTCAATTAGTGCTTCCACCTCATCGCGGACAACCACGTAATGTAGCTTGAGGTACATAGTCTTAGGTATCTTCGGTCCGTTTTTCATGCCGGGCTTGCGTTTAATCTTATATAGCAAACTAGCTGGCTGTCGGGGGAAGATGAGGACCGGATCGCTAGGCGGAACGCCAAAGGTCGATTCGAACATATCCGAAGCTACTAGTTCGCTATTCAAGAGCCTCAAAGGACTAGAGCTAGCGGTTGACACAGTGAACCGAGAAAAGAGGGCACTGTGCTTGAAGACATCCTGGACATTGACGCCTAGCGCAAGGCCTGTGTTGATTGCAGGCGTCTTGGAGAAGAAATAGCTTCCATGCTTCGTCTCATAAGATACTTCTATGCGGAGAGAAATATTGGGAGTGTCCTGCTCCAAAGTATACGGTAGCCGTATTCTGCTTATCGTCTTGGCAGGGATCGAATCGACATAGAACACACCACCCTCTGGCGGCTGGGAAAATTGAAAAGAAGAATCTACCCATTTTGCCTCAGTGCTGAGCAGCCGTAAGCCTCCTGTCGCGGCTTTGACTCGGATTTCGGCTTTTATGACGTGATTCCACCCAGTGTCCAGCTCAATATCCACATTATTGTTACGATCGAGCTGGATGGATTTCGAGGGGAAGAGGCGTACATCAAGCGTATCAGCTCGCTGGTAGATGAACACTTGAGGTGACCTTAGGAGCGTGCTCGTCCTATCAGAAGGGTAACCCATCTGCCGCTCAAAGTGTAAACACAACCTACCAGCTCGCAAGTCGATCTTATCAATCTCGTATGAGCCTGGTATTAAGGTCTAAAATATAACATTAGTAGGCATACAGTAGGGGAAACGAGCTAGACATGCTGGCTTACATTGCTTCTCAACTTAAGCTTACTCTTACCCGGCCTGATGGCTATTGGCCCCTCTTGCTTGAGCCATATCTCCTTTACAGGCTTAGACGATGTATTGACGATGCGTACATTAGCGGTATCAATTTTCAAACTGTCTACTAATAGGCTATTGAGCTTTAGATAGAGAGCAAGGCCGTCCCGGCCCTCGTCATATTCGGGGGTGCCATCTATCTCGATAGAGGAAAAAAAGTTGGATAGAGGGATTCTCATCTCGTTGAGAACGGTCTTTGTCTCCAAGAGTAAGTCATCCAAGAGGCCCTTGATCTCTTCGCTTTCAGGGTAGTCCTGCGAATCGGGGTTAAATGACGACTTCGCCTGGCGCCGATCCTTCTCTGCAGTGGCCGCCTTGGACAATAGCTTCAATAGCACCTTGACGTACTCGTCTTTGCGTTGGAGCTGTTTGAGGCATTTCGAGTACATGATCAACATGGATAGCTCTAACAGGCTCCAGCCGTTCTCACCAAAGAAAGGGGTGGTCCTCCAAAAATAGGAGGCAGCAGAAGCATAATCTTCGAGGTGGTACTTGAGTACGGCAAGGTCAGCCATAGTGCTCTGGATGGAATGCGTATGACTCGCAACGGTGTAGTGGCGAAGGGCCTTGTCCGTGAGAATCTCGTATAAACGGTAGAAATCATCGCTGTTGTCCAAGGCAGTCTTCAACAGTTTGTTACCGAGGCCAGACATGGAAACGATGGGTTCAGCAGCCTGCCGTGCTGGCGTGAGGCTTTCATCGTCTCCAAGATCAACATCAACCATGTTTACCATGATAGACTGGCTAACTACTGGAGTATGGGCCCACCCGTTACTCCATCCACGCTTCTTGCCGGACTCTTCTAATATGTTCCTGGACAAGGTGTAAAGCTCTGCTCTCCTAGCAGCAAGATCTTCCAACCCGATCTTCAAGAAGGGCGAGGACGCACTCTCGTGGTCCGACATGCCTTGAGGTCGATTACTGGAGAAAACATTGGGACTAGGTGGTGGACGCGGTATGTTAGCTCCTGCTCCGGGTCGGATATTTAATGACGAGCTCCTAGCCGGATGCATCATGGTCTTCGGCTCAGGTATCGCGGCTTTAGGCTCATGAGCATCAAGGGGTCCGAGGGAAGATGAGGGGATCGGTAAGGATTTGGTGGAGGTTTGAGCCAATATTTGCTGGGCCGTGGAAAAAGCGAATGACACCACCAGATTATCGACTATCTCGCTAGTAACCGGATCGACCGACACGGTAGCGTCTAAACCATCTTCTCCCGTAGCTTTGCCTGTATCCGATAAGGCGCTCAGTAGATCATTGCGCATGACATGGGAGACCGAGGGAATAAAATCGAGGGTTCTACGACATATCTCAGCCAGCATCGGCAGTTCCTCCTGCTCGTTTTCTTTATGCTTTGGCGGCGGTGCCCTCGGTGCTACACCATGCAGAACGGACTCTTGTTGCTCTTTCAATTTAGCGAGCAGTTCTTCCCTCGTCGACCAGGCATTTCCCAGCCGGAGGAGCAGTCCTATCTGCCTCGCGAAAATGTAGCAGCGGAAGTCGAATATAGAAACATTGTTGGCCACGATGAGATCGCGGTATGGCTTCTTGTTCGCACTAATGGGTATATCGTCATATGAATCCTTTGGCTGAGCAGCATCCAACTGCGATGACTCTAAGTCCACAAGTTCATCGTCCTCATAGCTCATTTCTACAACGGCAGCCCTAGCCTTAAGCGCAAGTTTCTTCAAATCTTCGGTATAGGCTGGGAGAGCATTGGCAGCCGACCCAGACCTACCCAAACTCTGGTCTTTCACGATCATATCCAGCCCAACACTAAGCTCGTCGTAACCCACAAGAGCATCCTCAACCAAGCCCACACTCTCGAAACCTCTGGCGAGCCCCTCTTTTAGTATAAAGAAAGTGCAGAAGTTCCAGCCTGGCAAACTCCTCTGGGCGTCCTTCTCCTTGATGTCTTCCTCGTACTGGGTCACGCGTAAGTCGAAGCTGGAGAGAATCAAGCTGCGGAGCTTGGCTATCAGATCAGTCCAGGCGTTCTCGGTCTCCTGCTCGGTCTCAGTGTAGCCACTGGGCACGGCTGGCACGACGCGCGGCAGGATATCATAGGGGACATCGTTCACTCCTATCCGAATCTGTGAGACGTGGTCCATGGCGCTCTTACTAGAGCTATTGAAATCCGACCTCAGCTTCTCCAGGAGTGTGCTCGATCCCGGGCGCCATCTCGAAGCGGCCGATGGCTTTTCAGAGCCAGACCCAACGTCCGACTTGCGAGGTTGGGTGGCAGCCACGGTGTTGGGGATGACGACATGCACAATGAGCCATTCGAAGGCATCGTGGTTCTCGGCTGCATTGGCCTTCTTCGAAGCCGATGGCGGGGCGTTTGCCTTGATCCAATCACGGATTTGCTGTCTCACATGGCCCTTGTAGGAATCGTTATCGTCGCAACGCACGAGCAAGACCTTGAGATAGGGGGTCCGTCTCAGACCGGGAATCTGATGGCGTCTCACGGGGACGCTGTTTCTGCTCGTAGCCTGATCGACAGCCTCGGTAGACTGCGTGGCAGCCGTGGCAGCCCCGATCTGGGTCTGGAAACCATCATTCTCTGACCGTCGCTGCTGTTGCTGTGATGAGGGAGGCGGGGAGGATACGGGCGACACAAGGGGATTCTTGTCACCGGAGGGAACCAGTTCGACGTGGAGGGTCTCGATGGAACGCAACGGGCCAGCGTGCGATTGCCAATGGAGGTTGCGCAGGGGAAGGCGCGGCACTAAGCCAGGTGCTAGCAGCTTGAAGACATCGTGAGGATCGAAGTATTCGACTATGATAAGTGCCCAAAGTAAGAATAATGAAGACCAAGAGAAGAACAGGAACAGCCTGCTGGGAGAGGGGTCGGCGACACGGTACCTGTGACTTTGGAAGTTGAAAATGGCTGTTCCATGGCAAACAGCAGAACAGATTGATCATGACTTCATGGTGAGCTTTTGGACCTGGAGTGGGTTTGTGTATTCTGTATGTACAAGTAGGTATGTGGTATAGGTACTGGAAGTGGTCCGTCCTTGGTTCTATCTAGACTAGATTAGGTAGAGGAAAAACGTGGTGCATCCACTAAACCTTAAACAGGTAGCTAGCTTATCAAGAACCTTGTAAGCGATTAAATTGGCTAAGGGCTATGGAGAAGACCTAGAAGCCACCGTGGGGGGTAGTCTTATACACTGTCTTTCGTACCTTCCCTACAACCTCTGAGATAGGTTTTACCGTCCTAAATCGTAAGTGCACAACAGAACCGTTTACTGCCCAGTGGATCCAAAGAGACAGTACTGTTGGGAAGATATGAGGCACAGTGTTTTATGGGACCTCTTACGGCTAAGGCCTGGTTACTAGATTCCTGTTTAGTTTTATCTAGCCAGTCGTTGACTTTGTGTTATGGGGTGCTGTTGATGCGTTGAGCAGCATACATAACATAAATTAACGACTTCGTTGCAACAATCTATTGAGGATGGAATAGGCACTGTTTGTAAAGTGTTAGCTTCAATAACGCGGCAATCGCTATGTTCGAATTGCATATAGATTATTGCGTGAGCTCAAAGCATTGTCTAGACAATGCAATCGCCAACAAGGGAAGGACCATGATGAAATTATAACCTATCCGCATCTGACTAAGCGCATGAGAATCAGATCCAAAGCCTCCGACGCTCCAATGTTCTATCCTTTGACAGTGTTGTGGCACGATACTGCAACTACATTCCGTAACACCACAGTTTCCACAGCTTGGGCTTGCCAGGTAGTCAGATTGATGATCGATGAACAATCAAGGAGACGTGACAATTCCATATGGGACGGCGTGCTTCAGTAACCCGTAGGTTTTCGTATTCTGTTCAATCGCACTTGCAGATTCTAGAATGGAGAGCTCACAGTCGCCATGATCGTGCTCACGTAACCTGGAGTCATCATCTGATAAATGCAAGCGCTGCGTTCAACATGGCGCGTCGTATGCCTGGACCTCATTAAGTAATAGGTGATCACTAACATCACTAATCGGAGCGTCCGCTAGTCGTTGCCGACCTGGCTGATAATTTGGCAGCCATCAGGCATAATCTCAGGAAGGATCGTCATTAGAGAGGTAGGTAGGTAATTAGCGCGGTCACCCTCTCTAAAATCTCTCCTTTTGTGATTTTCTGGAGCTCATCAAGTAAGGAGTGATTGCCCACGTAAAAAACCAGAGCCAAACAGCGCTATTAGGGCATTCTTTCACTTCCACGGGTCGTGGCTCGTCACTTACCTCCCAATCTTGTCGAACCAACCCTTAGACGCTCCTTCCCAGCTTATCAGATGCCCAATATAGTGAGCCTTGCAGGTGAATGGAGTGAAGGTTTAACCCAGAGTCATGAATTAAAGCCAGAGCCTGTATTCTGTAGATGGGTGGGTTTTAGCAAGAGAGCTTCATATCTAGAGCCATCATGGCAATAACGCAGGACCTGAATCTGCCTCATATTCCAAGCTTTGCAGCAACAGGGTGATATTTCATAATCTCCTGATACTGACATAATGTAGAGGACGACGGACTTACCTCCATAGTTCACTAGATCTGGCCACTCTTTCTCTAACCCTGAATATATAAAGCCCGTGCATGCTATCTCGTGAGGTTGAATAGGCTCAAGGTTCATTTCGAGGTCTCTTCGCCGCTTCTCAAGACTTCAAGGAGAGAGAGGTGCAAAGCACTCCAACCGAGTTCCGTCGTCAGCACGGTCCCCAAAAGTGATGCATTCATAGCTTCCCTTGCCCTGGATATTCAATCAGAAGCTTCTCCCAGCTCGCAAAAGCATCGTCGAACCTACCTAGATGGAGTCATTGTCGACAGAATAGAGTTCAAAACAAATCAGCAAGGTCCCGAATCTCACCTGTATAAACGGGCTCAATGTTTATATTCTTCCCCTTTCCTTTCTTCCAACTTTTCTCTCCATCTCATACCATCCCATCATCTAATCCTCTTGAAGCCTCAAGCTGTGTTCATCACTTCATCCCCATCCCTTTTATTGGAACGTCTTGATCGTCTTGATAGATAAACACACACACACACACACACATATATATATATATATATAGCCCATTCTGCAACACCAGCCCCAAGACCAAGACACTTGCCTTTGCCTTCCAGATCCGATCCGATCACCCAGACGCCTCAGAGCTGTCTCAAACGGTACGGCAATCTCCCCAAGAAAGGGTGCTGCCATACCCTCCTCACAGACGGCGTTTATCATCATTGGCAAAAGGCAGGTGGGATGAGGATTTCTTTAGAGAGTCTGAGAGGGTTGTCCTCAGTGATCGAAGCATTTTTAATAATTCCGATATCCATCCTGCAAGTGGTTAGCTTCCGCTGACCCCTGTTTTCACCCATTTAGGTCGTCGTCACTGTTTTTGTGGTCTTGGTTGCTCGATCGGTCGGCAGCCTCAGACGCGTGAGCGTATATCATCATTGGCAAAAGGCAGGTGGGATGAGGATTTCCTTGAGAGAATCTGAGAGGATTATAGAAGGTAGGTTACAGGTCTACACACGGGCCAAGCCTATTATTCTTATATGCCTTTGCTCCGTTTGCGACCCCACATCAGTACCTGCCAGTAGGTACCTAAAAATTGTTTAGTAAAGTCTGTTTAAAACCTAATGTAGGTATATAAGAGAAGATGTGGCAGGATTGGTATTGGTGGTTGTATTGTAGTTGTAGAAGTTATGGAGAGACCTAGCACTGTGGCTACTCTATATATACATAGCCTAGGCCGTACCTGCCTACAGAAGAGCTAAAAGGCGAAAACCATTAGCGCTGTTAGGATTCGAACCTAACGCCCTAATAGTAGACATATCCAACTGTAGGTTTGTGTTAGAAGCAAAGGTGGTGCAGTATATATATTAATGTTGTAGAGTAATGGAGAAAGAGACCTAGAAGGTACTGTGAGGGGTATGCCTTAATACACTGTCCTTCGTACCTGCCACCACACTTACGGATTCTGTTACGGAATAAGAAATTATGTAAAGATGTAGGTACATAAATGCACAAAGGCCTGTAGCCACTTGACTGCATGTGATTTTTGGCTGAGCCCACCCTAAGTCTGCCTGAGCAAAAGGAGGCCTAATTAGTTGCGGGCTAAGATATTAATAGAATATAGAACCAATTTTAACCCCAGATCCCCCTAAATTTGCTAGGTCCATGTACTGTGGAGATCACTTAATGTTCCTGGCCTAATATATAATATATTCCTAGGCCAATATAATTATTCTCAGAGTAATATTTATCACGTATCTACAAACACTTGCATAGAATAATATTGCTAGAGCCATACTCCTACGAGCGGGACATACCATCCATCAAGACTTCGATGAGCATGCCTTTCTGCTCCTCGCCTACCCGTGAGGTCGCCAGTCGAAGCGCCTCTCGTAGCTCCGCCACGGTGCTCACCCGCAAACCCTTCATCCACGCACCCGTGCTGTCGAGGGAACGGTGATCCCGGGTGGGCTCCGACCCCGCTGCCGCCTCTGCCAAAGCAGCGTAGTTGGGCGTGGGCCGGAAAGAGACGTTGATCTCGTCGTCCGTTGCCGTGGTGCTGAGACCGTTGGGGTAGACTAACTCTGTAGAATTCCTGGGGGCTTTCCAGCCTAGGAAGGGGGGCAAATGAGGTGAGTATAGTAAACTATACGGGTTCAAGCAGAGAGGGATGAAGGATGGATGTGAATGAACTTAACAACCATGGAAATTGTGTCACGTACCTCCGTTGTTTAGGACGACGGTCAGAATTGGGATCCCGTATTTGCTTCCTACCCACAGCGCACTGGATGGGGCTGCGCACATGAAACTCCCATCACCAACGACCTGGCACACTAGGCTTGGCCCAGGCCCTTCATCTTGCTCCTCCAAGTCTGTCAGGGCCATTCTAACCCCCAGCGCGGCACCATTACTCCACCCGATGCCTGTTCCGCCGCAGTTGATCCAGCTTCCCGGCCGACTTGGCTGTAGTTGGTCAGAAAGAATCTGTGACGAAGTGACGGCCTCCACCACAAATGTGGTCGATTCAGGTAGTAGCGTCCGCAGGAGGCTGCCGACGTTATGCGCATCTAGCAAGTCGTCATCTCCTAGGCGAGGCTGGGCTGCGATGGCAGATAGGCGCTCTTTGTGGGCTCGGGCACGCGCT
>JAPESX010001253.1:0-10644 GCA_029590615.1 Nemania bipapillata | reverse complement strand
CTTCTTTGATAGCTGCGCCGTAGTCGTATGAAGTGTAGCCTCCAGGCTGGCCAAGGTTGCCCCAGTTCGTGCCTCCGTAAGTCTAGGGAATTAGATTCGTTCGACGAGCGATTAGTCAGTAGGTAGCGCTTACCATATACTAAGACAAAAGGTTAGCTTCGAGAAAGTTGACAGTAGGTAACGAGTGGCTTACGATATTGAACAGTTTGACGCCGAAGCCAAAGTTATTTTTATAGAATATGCGCTCGAACTCATGGTTTGCCAAAACAGCACAGCCCTCGAGACCAGATCCACCCCTAGGGTTAATCAGTATACTCCAAGGTAGACTTCCTATGCTCATGCTCTCTTACCAGCTATCGATAGCACCGCCTTGGAACTCTGGGATAGAGTAGGGCGTGCTCGGGCTTATTTCGAGGTGAAGCTGACCCCAGTCTATAGGTAGTCTTCCGGGGGTCCAATTGCTTTCCGGGTCCGCGCCTGTAGTCGACTTAGTCTATATCCAGCTCGATCATACAGCCTATACATACAATCGAAACCAAACGGGTATCCGTCGTGCCCGTAGATGTCAGGGCCGCCGGGTTTACCTGGGGTGAAAAGACCGATGATAGAAGCTTCATTATTGACGAGAGGGACTACAACGCCGGCATCACGGTATTGCTGGTTCACGCCGCTGATGTATGAAGTGTCGGGAAATTCGACCCAGCTGGCACCATAAGTCTATATGACGGACAAGTAAGTACGTCTTCTAAATTATGAGCGTGCACGGAGCGGGCCGCTATTAATCAAGAACAGTACGTACTACCAGTACCATCAGCATATGTTTTAGAAGTTTCGAGCATTAGGGGTATGAAAGAAAAGCAGGACAAGAAATCCGTGTAGAGTATCTCTGTACGTACCGTATTCGTTTTCCGCCTGCAAAAGCACCACAGGGCCCCCGTTCGTCACAGATGCTGCTGCAATAAGCTTCCCTATGTGGGCAATGTAGTTGTCGGTTGCGTCCATGTATGCGCTCTCATTCGTCCGGAGAGTCCCCGTGTTGCGCTGAAGCCATCTAGGATATCCTCCTCCGGACACCTCGGCGTTGATATATGGCCCAGGCCGAGCAAATAGATAGATACCAGCTTTCGATGCTGCATCAAAGAATGGTTCATACGCAAACACGCCTTCCGCCGAAAAGTGCCCTGGGCTCCCCTCTAGTAAGGCCCAGTTCACATAAAAGGACACACCATTGTAGCCGAGGGCCTTGATCTTCTGAAAGACATCCAGCCACAGGCCAGGTACTGGGAGACGCCAGGGGTGGAACTCGGCCGAATAGAACATGATCCGTTCTCCACGGATGAAGAGAGAGTGTTCGTCCCATGTTACCTAGCAGAACAGGTCAGAATTAGTTACGAGTAGAGCAGAAAATTGCGCAGGACTTGCTAGGTCTTGGAGAAGCTCACGACGTCCAGGATTAGCAATGGTATAGGATTTATCGCCAATTTTCAAACCCAGAACGTCGACGCTACAGAGCGACAGCGCCGCTACCGACAGGCGCTTAAAAGACACCATTTTGGCCTACGGGGGTTGGGTAAGGCGAGCAAGACATCACCATTGACGATCGCTCTATCGGCCCAGAGCTCTTTATAGGTATAAAAGACGCGCCAATGCATTTCCATCGGCATTGTTGCATCAATTCAACAGGCCATGACGTTGAGAAGCTCATCTCGTGGCTTTCTCGCTACGGTGTACGGGCCATCGTCCCGAGTAACCGCACGGAATGGTGACCGCTGTGTGGTGGAAATGAGTTTGTGCATGCTGCGCGCTCGTTACGTTATCACTGACCGTCGCGCGCGTCGGGGAAGGACGGGGATTTTATTGAGCATGCATGCGTGGTATTTCAACCCACAGTACAATCTGCATGTCCGTCCGTTCGATTGAGGCCAAGATCCGGTGGTTCGGTACAAACCCATCGAGCATCCTCTCGATGTCGAAGCTTGGTTTGCGGAGAACCCCAGCACAATCCCCTCCCCTTCTCCTCACCCCCCTCACGGGTCCAGATAACATCGTCCCACCGCGACGGAGGAACCGGAAAGAGAAGCTACTAGCGTCAGCGTCCAGCCAAAAGAAAAAAAAAAGCTTCTAGAACAACATCGTGTCCTAAGCGACGTGAGTAGCATTTGACGTATCGAACAGTCGGGCTAATATTTCGTTCCCCATGGGGTACGACCAAAGAGACTTTCCCTGCAAGATCGGTAATCTGGCTGTCTCCAAATGCGTCTAGAAGAGATCCCCAATGTCAACGAGGGTACTCAAATGACTACAATACATGCTCAGCTATCACACAATACATGATATTAGAATTCGAGTTGAGCCCGTCTAGTTTCTAAACAAGCCCGAATTTAAACCTTAGTATTTCTGTTGTTAGCAGGCAAGTCACGATGAGTGCACTAGTTTAACTGGATGGTATCAAAAGAATGAGGTTGCTTAGCAAATATAATATCTTCAAGTCTCATCTTCATACCGACGGCTTTTAACCAGAATGACAGCACCGAAAACATTTGGTTACCAATGCGAATATGCGCGCAAGGAGGGTTGGTCACTAATGCGTATCCATGCCACGGAGCAGATATGCAGTACCATCTATCGCTGCATTATCAAAAAGGAACGTTTTCAGGTTAGACATCCGACTGTTGATATCTATTATATATGCGATCACGGCGAAACTATAGTAACCGCTACTTTCCTTGGAAAAGGCAGGATTGCCTTGGCTATCGTAGGGTGTTTAGTCAATCGTACATCGTCATTGATTATGCATAAAATTAGAAGGCGGTATTTAAGGAAAGGGACGCATCATATGATAATGCACACTCATTTAGCAAGTCGCTGACTTAATTGGCTACCTCTTCAAAGTATCTCCTGCTTCCGTTCTCAGATATCCAACAGACGGTTCTGTTCGTCGGCTCCTGAGATCAAAATTCCTTGACATTCAGTCGGCCCCTTCGTGGTCCCTTCTTGAGTAAAATTCTTTAATCAAGTAGACTTAGCAATTAGATAGGAATAGAGATACCATTTAGGTAGCAGATAATGATTTATATATGTTCGCTATTTAGTCATGCCAAGTGCAAGTGGCTGTCTAACAATGGGTGGCAGACATCAACGAGCACTGTAGCAAATACAAGAGCCACCACGGAAAGACTATATGACTAATGTAATCCAAGTTTCGTTTTAAATAATACTACGACATGGCGATGCTAATCATGTACCACGGTCCTTCCTAGAGTGTCTATATATGAAGCTAATGGCCTGGGTAATTAGTCGCCGGATTTGGCAATCCCGAGTACCCATTCCAAGTTGAGGAACGACCGAATATCTGCTAGGCTCAGTAGGGACTGGGTATCGATGTTGCGATTAGCGACCCTGAGTAGGGTTACCTAGTTGTAAGAGCACATTTCATTGCTCGACGTATAGCGGTCGACCTGCAATGTACCATATTTAACAGTTCATTTCGATACTCTTTCGGGCATTACATCTACCCTCTAGCCAGATAGTCATTTCAGGGGTTCCTCACCTTCATACGTGACCTACATAGCTTTAGCTTGGAGCTCATCGGCTTTTGGAACTATTGGAATTCGTTAAATCCGTATCCGTCTCACCTCAGAACTAGAATCATCTCCACGAAGAAATCCATATACTTGTAACATCCTAGTCGAGGTGTGGCAAAAACAACTCATGCATTCTAGCAGGAGCAAATCCCCGTTGTTAGGGCTGATGCTCAACTCCACGTTATGATAACCTAGATAGGGTATGCCTGTCACTAAGCCTGTAGTAGTTGCTAGCCGGATATTTGCCCGATTGATACCTGAGAAGGAAATTGAGGAGCCAGATACCCAATCTAGGTAGTAAATATTTAAGCCTATCATCTACTGATTCCATATGACCATTAATTAACGATGAGAGTCAATGGCATTTCTAGATTTCACTCGAGATATATTGGCTATCGGGATATGAGCGGAACTTGAAGATGACACTTCATCCAACGAACACCCAAGTAAATATAACGTCGTTAAATGATTATACCTAGTTACTATTCGGGTAAATTTTCATATTAACTAGTTCTTACCACATTGCCCCTTGCAGCAAGTTCTCGCCAATGCTCTGTAACGTTACTTATATAATCCGCTTGCTTGACAGCGGAACTTCCCAGGATACTATACTAAGGTCACATGTTTATCAACGAGCAGTCACAACTAGAAAATGTGCTGTCGAGTCGCAATTGGCTGCCAAAATACCTATACCCAGACGTATGTCTGCCCCCTATACTGGTATTATTATGTTAAACCCTGGCTTCGTGGTCTCGTTGCCTCATCGCCGTCGCGTATATAATTCTTATAAGTTGAAGATATAACTTCTATAACCGAATTGAATAGATCACTAGATTGGTAACGCCTCTATTTTCCGGGGTTTAACTTTTTATTAGCCTATTGCCATTCCTGGGATGCTCTCGAGCTCGATATAAGACGTTAATTTCCTCCTTTATGCCTTGGTCCTTGAACTAGTAGGGTGTGGTATTGCTATCAATAGGTATCGTGGATAGCCTTAATAAACTGGGGCAGAAGCACGGTTGAGGATGGAATACCTACCTATGACAAGGGGGCCACGGTATTTCCCGAGGGCTCAGGAACAAAATGAAAGCGCGGTGTACATATCACGGCCGTTGTGGCATGTATCCCGGTTAGCTGTAAGCATCAAACCCATGAAAAGACACCAATCAAACCCCTCTTCAGACCGGTAACTTCGGTGTGACACTAGGCTTGAAAGTGATCACAGATTATACATGGCTGCTATAAAACCATCCTCGGCTATATAGTTCTAATCGTGATTAATCATCATGCTCTTGACTTCCGTGTATGATCGCTATAACATTCGTGAAGAGGGGGCATCTCCCATCATCATCTTAAATGTGTCATCAAAAGCTGCGTTCGGGGGTTACAGGTTTACATTGAGGCATTATAATCGTAATTACGGTCGGCGATATCCCGTAGCATCAATACTTGAGCCTGCGTCGCCGATGAAGCGCGGAGAATATCAAATTTGATTACCAACCTTACTCTTACGTACGTAAGTAGGCTGGGCATTGGGCACTCAGCGCTAAACAAGCTCGTCTCTGGCTTAGAGCGTTAGGACTAATAGGACTATGTTGAGGGACTGTGGTAATCGTCTGGAACATCTAAAATGAGGCCATGCGGTGTTTCCCAAGGAAATCTCTATTAGTCGTCGACGCTACGGCGGTTATCTTGCCGGAATATCGTCTATGCCCTTCGGGGCACCCCCGGCGGACCATTTCCCACCATTCCCACATGTTTGGAAAATATAGTTAGGCAACGTTCGAGCTCTGCAAGCAGCTGGGGACTTGTAGTCTCTTTAGATCTATATAATTATTCCCCGCAAGGTCTGAAGACGAAATGCCATACGGCGCGCTATAATATTCGAAAATGGGATCACTCGTCACCTCACTGGGGAACCGGAGACGCATTTTATTCGTTGATGCGATCGACACTTTCACAGACAATTTTATGACCTTACTAAAAGAATGTTTACGCGCAGAAATAACTGTCGTTCACATAAAGGATGTGACAATTGACCCAAATCTCTCCGAGATTTGTAGTAAATTCGACGCCATTGTTCTCGGACCTGGTCAGGGTCAACACCCTACGAACCCTAGCGATGTGAGCTTTATCAATGAGCTCTGGAAACTTGAGGAAACTAGCATGCTTCCTATCCTCGGGATGTCTCTAGGGTTCCAGTCACTATGCTGTTCGCACAACGCTAAAGTGATCAGACTTGAGAGCTCGCGCTATGATGTTAGTCAAATGGCTCATAAAGGCGTTGACATATTCTCAGGCGTCGGCGAGTTCTATGCAACACAGTATCGTCCACTTCTTGTCAGGCTAGGTCAACCGGAGAATGTCGATAGTTCGAGTAATAGGGTGTACTGGAATCCAACCCCGGCGTGCCCATTGCTGGAACCATTGGCTTGGGATATTAACGACGGCATTAACGGCCCGATATTGATGGCAGTAAGACACACAACGAAACCGTTCTGGGGCGTCCAGTTTCAGCCAGAGTCGATATATACATCAGAAGCTGGTAAGAAACTGATCAAGAACTGGTGGCGGTGTGCAACAGCCTGGCTTTCCCAACGACAACCAGCAGCAGGAGGAGAGAGCGCCAAGAGCACCCCTACTGGGCTTGCCAACCTCAACAACCCAGGTCCAAGACAAGCAACAAATGGACACGGCAGCTGTCATTTAGCACAGGAACTACTTGGGACACTAGGGACAGATCCTACATTCTTGAGATGGGGAAAGCACCAAGTAGCCAACATGTTACCAACCGAGCTCCTGGAGTCCCTTGGCTACAGCCAGCAGGAGGTGATATTCCTGGATTCCCAGAACCACGAATCGGGACGATACAGCATCATCGGCATCGTGGTACCAGGCAAGACCATGAAGATCACGTACAACGTGTCAACCGGACAGCTTAACTACGGGCTTTCCGAGGGCAACATGTCTACGACGCAACTAGGAGGCATAGAGGAGGTATGGCCAATTCTCCAAGAGGCCCTAGACGTCCATAACGTCCGTAATCACAGGGGCGGAGCTGGGCCACTGGGGATAGGATTGGACGCTGCCCGTCTTGGCATAGATCAATGCGTACGAGGCCATCTCCCGACCGAAAGCCCATTTTGGGGAGGCCTGATGGGCTATGTATCCTACGAGGCCGGGCTCGAGGCCATCGGCGTCGACCTACACGAGTCCTATGCTACTACCGAAGTGCCGGACATCAACTTCGCCTTCATCCACAGGTCGATTGTAATCGACCACGTCAGCAACGAGGTATACGTACAAACCCTGCTGCCGGGGGACTGGGAATGGGTCCTCGACGTCGGGCAGACGATCCGCGCCATGACGGACCTATCCATACCACCTACGACAGCAGGTACAGCGCCAACTGCGTCACAAGGAACCTACCCACGTGATATCCTCGAGGCGATTCTCGCTGCGGCGCGAGTGCAGTGCCCGTCAGAGACGGAGTACARGGCGAAGGCGCKCGCGGCAGCTTTTAGTACGTACGACGCTATACGACGCACACGCAGCCAATGGCTAGTTAATAGTAGCCGGCGCGTATGTGACATGCACCAGCAGGTGGAGTGGGCCGACGCCGCCAAGATGACCCGAGCCGAAACAGCGTTCGAGGAGATTAGAGACCGCACCTTCAAGATCTGGCACTTTGATTATGAGGCCATGTTGAAGGATACGCTACAGGGATACAAACAGCGTAGAGGCTGGGCAAACGGGGTTGTCAAGACCACCGCTATCTACTAGTGAGACAGACTGAGACTGTTCGGTCTCCGAAAGATGGTAAAATTGAAGAGAGCCTGGCCTGGAACGCCGTTTGAAAACTTGGCGAATTGATTCTGTTTTGAGCTTTGCCATCGTACCATGTGAATGTGATCGGTACCGCGAGCTGCCGTTCTAGACTGTGCTATGCACTAAAACCGCGCCCTTTAGCTAACTGTCTGAAGGGCGAGTGTATAGAGTGCTATGGTAGGCACGTAGAATCGGTCCATATACGAAGTAAAGCTAGGGCGTGGAGGGCTATCTCAACTCGTTAGTCCTCCTACTCCTCCTTCCTATTTCCGTGGTGGACCTTCTAGTGAGGATTGCATCGTATAGTACAGTAGTCCGACCTTTGTGTCTTTAACCCTAGGCGCGTGTAGGTGCATGAAGCGAATGTGCAGCTCAGTTCCTTATGCCTCGTATGCGGCGGTCTGTTGAAAGGGTATTCCTCGCCCCTCGAATCATTAGGCATGTAGCATTGCGAAAACCCGAAGGTAGAGGCCCACTCTACGAAGCCTCATGAGCCGATTGTCTGGGCCCATAAGTACTTCATCGGATGAGACTTGATTACGTTTGACGCAGGTGCAGATTAGCCGACGTACGTGCATACTTCAGGTAGTATGTAGGATGCATGCAAGTATATTTTGTATATGGCAGCAAGTGTTGAGCTTCCTGTCGTCCGAATAGCGTGGGAAAAAAAAATCAGAGTCCCTACACCTATTAACACGGTGCTACCTCATCAAAGACATGCTGGTTGAGAAAGGTGTGTTGGTGGTGTTGGCTGTATGAATGAGGAGGGATTGCTCTGTCCACCCAACTTTTCACACAATAGATACACATTCCCCAAAGGGTTGAAATTAGCGAGCGAGGGTAGGTAGTTAGCCGCAATCGAGGTAGCGTGCCGATGTACGACAAGCCGCTAAGATTAGATAATCTCACGGTATCTGCCGAGATTCGAGATAGGTAGGGTACAGAATACGCCGGCACACTGTACCCTCCAGGTGCCTTGTACAGTACAGCCCTTGTACTGAAGTACTTATTATATGCCGAGTAACCCTGCCACGCGTTGGTGGTTCCCAAGATGAGGGAGCTTGGGTTGTCCAGTCCTGGCACAACATACACACGTGGAAGGCACGCGAGCGGGGTCTCCCCGCACTTATTCGGTGGATATTCTCCGCTTCCTGAATGTGATGCCTACATGTCTACACTTCTGTTCTTAGATATATCCTGGAATTAGGTATGGTTACTGAGGATACGTGAGCGTAGCTCAATTTACATGTTGCTTCAAGTTAATGCTCCCCCTTAAGTAAGCCTCGGGAGAGTTCTTGTAATTGTGTGTGACTAAGGTACAAAATAGGTAGTTTCCAGAATAACAATAACGACAACAACAATGATAAAATGATAATAGCCAAGAGCATTATAGAGGATCAGATTTATATTCAACACGTAGACCGAAAACGTCTAGAAGTATCTCACAAGGGACAAGTTTATCTGATTTTCAAATTGGCTTGGTGCACATTTTTAATTGTTTTTATTCGCATACCTATGGTCCTGCTTTATTTTTTATATTTCTTTTCTTTCTTTGCACCGTCTCTCTCATACAAGCTACCAGCCAACACCTAAGCTTTGTAGTTGTAGAAGCCCCGACCCAGGTTGTTGAAACGTTTGATATCGTTCATTACTTCTTGAATGGCTGGTAAATGTTTCTCTACCGATTCGTCAAGCCCGCTTTGCGAATTCAGTAACTCGGAGCATAGTGATAACGGTATTGGCATCAGGGGATGTATCTATGTGGGGTTAGTCGTCGGCCCGAAAATCGTCAAAATTTACCTACTTTGAACCAATTCACCTGAGCTAGTTTCTTGGCAATGCAAACGACCTCCTGTGCGGCCAGCGAGGAGCGTCTGGCGTATTCTGCTAAGACAAAGTCGCTGTCATCCACTGTTGAGATGGCGCGCTCGGCTACTACCGGCACTTGCGAGAAGAGGACAGTTGCGCGCCACATGAGGCTAACAAACATCAGCATCGGATCGGCTTCCTGCATCGCCGGAGGATATTTTAGAGAAAAGGTAGTCATTCTAGGCACCATAACCGAGTTGATCAGTTGATGGCGGTCCCAAAAGTCCCGCGGCGGGTTTGGCTGTGTGGCTGCCAGGTGCTGATGCGATAGAGCGCGCCCAGCCATGGTAGCAACAACAATACATTCTGTGAAGGGCGACGTCTGACTCGCGTCCCTCGATGCAATAGCGTCGGCGAGACAGCCCGTCTGTACGTAGCCGTCGTTCTGGAACGCAGCTTCGGGTGCAGGAAGGCGAATGACATTCTAAATATGGACAAAAGCCAGGCAAGGTTAGTAATGCAGCGATGTATTTAGGGGCTGGAGGGAGGAGGGATGACTTTGTTATGGTAGGCATTACCTGTTCGCTGAAGGTTGGAGGCGAGCCACTCCGAAGGCTCATGAACCGGTCGAGACAATACGCGACCCAAAAAGTTCGACGCTTTTGTTCTATCTCAATCCACTGTAATGGCGCGCACTCCGAGCCCAAGTCGTCAGTATAACGTGCCCAATCCAATTGAATCAGCCTAAAGGCGCGCCCGGCACTAATCCATCCGCGGCGGAAGTCAATAAACATGAGCTCGTGGATAGCAAGCAAAAGCCAGGCTTGGACGTGCTCAATCTCGGTAGTTGCTGGACTCGTCAACCCTTCTTCGGGGTCCCTGATCAGCCTCCGAGCTTCATAGTACAGCAACTCTCCCATGCCTTGATAATGTGCTGAAGCCGCTGCCGCCGCCGTCCATAAGGTGTATTGTAGGCACAGCTGTTGCCTCGTTTTGGTCGTTTGTCGTGCCCAGGAAGAGTAACGACCCTGGTGTATGATTGGCATGCAGGAGTCCACCCGATCGAAATACAACTGGTCTCTGCCGCCAGTCAACATCTCATGTATTAATACACACCCTCATAAAAATAGAATAGATAAAAATCTTGTTCACACGCTGCCACTTCCAGGCCCAGACTGCAGCACTCGTAGTAAATTCATGGACTTACAGCTCTGCCTGCATTAAGCTCGAGACGTTAGTTGTGCAGAACCCACTCGCATCCTCAAAAGCTGCTAGGCTATTGCAAACTTCTGGTGAAGTTACATCATCGAAGTGTCGCGTCGGGGGAGCTGAAACTGCGCTCTCTGACCCGGTTGTGGTGCTTGCGGTCGAAGAGCCATATGTCGGGGGGATTATGAGACTAGCATCGTGCAAGAAACTATCG
>JAPESX010001252.1:0-10647 GCA_029590615.1 Nemania bipapillata | reverse complement strand
CTGGACATGAGGATGTAGACGGAGGGCGGNCGAGGNCGAGGGCCAGACTCGCCAGCGAGGCTGGGATGAGGAGACAGGGCTTCTTCATTGCTGCTGAATAGCCTTTCTCTTTCTCTATTTCTCTTCTCGTTTCCGTTTTTTTTCTTTTCCAATTTCCGTAACGGACGGGGAGCGTGGACTGCTAGATACCAGCCGGCGCGTGGTAGATCGGATGTTCGAGGTCCTGAGAAGGCAAAAAACTAAAGACTGAAAATACCCCCCACGAGGAGAAGAAAAGGGAAAGGATTGTCGTATAGGTCGGCGAGAGAAAGGAGCTGAAACGAAAATAGGTCGAGAGCCTCGACCCTTTTTATTTATTGCTTACCTACATATCATGCTTGCTGCGGCTTTCATCTTGTTGTTAAGCAGTTTTAGTTACACTAGGCGCGACTAGTTGCTGATGAACACGGTAGATCCAGGCCGGGCGATCAGGGGCTGGGATCCCTGGCTGAAATCAATGGGGGCGTCTCATCTCACCTATCTATCTACCTACCAGTAGATATAGATATACATACAGAATACTGTACAAGTAACAACTTTATAGAACGAGAATTGAATATCTACTGTAGGCCAATGCTAATTCGCTAAGTGTGACGGAGCGCTAATATGCACATGCATCTGACTTCGTGATGTTTTTTTTGAACCGTCGAATTATATAACTAAGCGGTCAAGAAGACATACTATTTGTAGTCGGACCCGAACCCCTTTTCTTGGCGTGTTTAGCGTCCTACCTGTACGGCAGGCAATGCTTCAGCTGCAACGGTTAGGCAGCTGGGGTAAGGGCAGTTCTATATACGGCATAGGCGTAGGCATAGTTTGTCTTCTACGTTTATTTATTTTATTTAGACCAGGAAGCCTGGTCTTATCGTTGATATTTTCCTGCTCTATTGAATCTTTTACATACTTTTAGGTACTGCTAAAACCATACGATGGGGTTCGGTGTATGTACCCATTATGTGGATAAGGGATTGCTACCCCAGTCGCGATACTAAAGTTAGATTACATACCTGCGTTATTGGGGGTGATACCACGTTCCTATTAAGAGCCAAGCCTGGATAGCCTACCTTTCGACATTGAGGTAGGCAACAGCATTTTAACAACAGCGTGAACGTTACCTTGCATTGCATCGTGACTGCGTGTCGGGCACTAGCTATGTACATGAGGAAGCCATTTTTCGGCTATATAGCCGACGGTCGCTCTTGTGCTTGGCTAGAGAGGGGGTTTAGGTACATGTTTATATGTGTATAATCCTTAGGATGGCTTACGCTGCTAGGTTAAGGGGGAAGTGAGAACTCGAGCAAGGGGATACGCGAAACGAAACATTTAACTGGCTTCGATGCTATAATAAATAAAGCACTATATACGTCGCCTCAAGCGAATTGCGCGCCTCAATGCGAAAAGGGGCGCATCTTGAACTCCACGTCTTCCTCAGGTCGTGGTCCCAACGGCACGTCCAAAAACTTAGGCTCAAGATACCACGCAGGATCGCCTTGGTATTCCTGTCCATTTTCTTGCCCTGGGTCAGTTTTGGTGTGTGTTACGCTCCACCCATTACCTAGCCATCGCAGCATATTCGCTCCTGGCCCATCGCGGCTCTCCCAGTCAAAGTCCTCCCACCGAGGAGCGCGCAGTGTCTCCATCGCATGCAGACAACTGCCAGGCCAAAGCCCGATAATTCTGTCTCCCTTACCGTCGTGGCTCTTATACCAGCTATTACATTTATCGGTATACACGGTCTTCTTGAAGTACTCGTGGCAGTATTCGCGCCAGTCGCGGACTCGTTCCGGCTTGACTGTCATAGCCGCATAATTCTCCTTTTGCAGCTTGCGGATACACTTGACAATGTAATCCCCTTCCGCTTCTAACATGCAATTTAGCGACCCTGCTCCAATCGCCGAGTTGGGTCCTAACATGATGAAATAATTTGGGAAGGAATCTACGGCTACCGATAGATATGCCTCGGGGAATGGCACGAACCGCTCTGCAAGCGTCAGACCACCTCGCCCAGTGATTGTGAAAGGCGGCGCTCTCGACGTCTGGAAGCCTGTTGCGCAAACAAGAACGTCCAGAGATATCTTCCTTCCAGACAGGAGCTTCACACCGTTCGGCGTGATAGTTGCGATTGCGTCGGTGATGAAATCTACATTGCTTTCGCATAGTGCCTCTAGATATCCCGGTCCACTGCAGCACTCGAAGTTAGTTACCTCCACTTTGGGGGTGAATGATTCGAAACGATAGGAGACTTTTAGGGTATGCATTTAACTTAAAAGCCGAAGTGTGCTGAAAGGGAAATAACAACTATAAGAATCACTCACGGCGTTGGCCGTCGGCAGCCGATCCCAAAGGACGGGATCAGAAATTCAGCAATCTCTGGCTTCGGCGAAAGGCGCCGTTGCATTTCTTGACGAAACAACGCTAACCCGCCGCGTTGCATATCGGAATCTCTTAAGGTGACCTCATGGCTCGTGTTTCCATCGAGCTCGACTGCCTTCCGGAATTCGAAGAACTTATCGGGATTTTGCGAAAATTCTTGGCGTTGTTCGAGTGAGACTATAAAATGAAGCAGTTAGGGAAAGTGCACACTCAACCTATGTATCATGCTAGCGTACTCTCGAATTTCTTAGGATTCAATCCTAGCTTCGCCATCACAACTTCAGATTTCGTCAGCAGGAGAGCCCGTATCATAATGGCGTTTGGAGAATCTGAGCTTACCATCACCGAAAGGATTCGTGATCCAAGTTTTGCTCCTCACAAAACACGAAAGTTGAGTTCCCTCAACTCTCTGCAGACTCGGAACGATCTGTATGGCGCTCGAGCCATTGCCTATGATGCCGACTTTCTTGTCTCTAAAATCGTAACTATTTTGATTCCCTTAGTCTATGGTCCGAGTCTAATTAATATGAAGGTGTTCATACTCGTCATTCCAGATTGCCGAGTGCATGACTTCTCCTGAGAAGTCCTTCAAGCCAGGGATATCAGGCCATGACGGGTTGCTAAGGCTACCACGGGCCCCGACTAACACATCGGCATCATCTTGGAAGATATCCCCCGTGTCCGTTCTTTTCACGACCAAATTCCTGCTGCTGAATTAGCTTTGCTCATTTTCGTTTCCCCACCCCATATCCAAACTCTCGTCGTCACCACTTTTTAGTGCATACCATTTCTTGGACTCGTTATCCCATGTACACGATACTATCTCATGCGAGAGTTTTATGAATCTCATAGCACCAAATCTCTCCGCCGTATCCTGTAGATAGGTACATATCTCGTGCCCCGGCGCGTAAAACGACGACCATCCCGGATTCGGGTTAAACGTGTACTGGTACGAATGTGACGGTACATCACAGGCGACCCCTTATAACCCGTAAGTACCGCGTCGATCACATCACACGACGCGATGAGGATTCTCCTCCGGATAAAAGCCGAGACAAAGGAAACGCATACCTGGGTACCTATTCACCCACCACGTGCCACCAACAGCCTCGTTCTTCTCATAAATCTGTAGATCGACATTTCGGAGCCGCTGCGGTATCCGGATTCCGAGATAGATGCCGGAATAACCTGCTCCGATCACACGGACTTTCATCCGACGGTGACTGTCTAATGGCTCATCTTGAAGGGTAAAGGGTGCCGAGTCTTCAGCGATACCCGTCCCCAGTTCCTGCTCCTGCACATGAGACATCTCGTGACTCCTATGTCTGAGAAGAGTGAGACTTGCTCCCGATCCAGCAGGTTACACTGATGTCATACGCCGTATGTGGCCGACTACCTGGTCTGATATTACCTTCAATTCGACGTAAGAAGCTATGCAATCCAGAAAGGCCCGATTCCGCATATATTTCCTCCAACTAGGTAGTCTAAGAATATGTCCTGTCTTTGGGAACATAGAGACGCTCGATGTGTATAGTTATTCATGAAGGTCACTTTCGAGACACTTGGCGGCACATCTATGTTTAGCGATATATCCCTCGGTACATCTCGGGGTCACGGTAAATATGGTACGACTTGAGGGAACCAACTACGTTCTCTCGAAGAGGTTCCCCAGGATAATACTCGTGACATGCTTAGGAAAAGCGTCCGTAATACGGATACAGTAGGCGTCAGCAGTGTTCCCCGCTTCCCCGCAAGTCTAGGGATTCGGCACTTGAGGCTTTGTTCTGAAGCACACAACGACGTAGTTGCGTTTCCGGTATAGTGCCGCTCAAGATGCAGGGGAGGCCGTTGACCGGTTAGTTAGGGAATCGGTTTATAATACTCGTAACTCTGGTCATTTCCATCAATAGCATACGGCCCAACGTGTCAATGGCAATGGTAATGGGACCCATCCATAGTCGCATATAATACTCTATAGAGAGTTCGCAGGCAAATTCGGTCGCAGAGAATATCTCGTTTTATCGATAGAGGCATTCAAAGTAGTAGGATCAAGATTAACCCGGGTGGGTGTGTTGAACCCTAAGCGTCCCTCCCATTCTCAGGTTGTTATAGCCTCGGTGTTTAGGATAGACAGGTCTTGTATACTTGGTGCGTGGGAGGCGCCATGAGAACAGTCATCATCCAGAAAGCTCACAACGCCTCCGAATCGGTCTGGGTCCATTCTCGTGTCGGATCCTACTGCTTATCCAAGAAGTGAAGCATGCTTGCATTTACATGTATGCTGACCGACTTTAACCCTGACGAGATCCCTGCGATGGAGCGTTGCGATGTTTCTTTTTCGTTCTCGTCTGAAACACTGCCCCTGTATTGCTTTATAGAAGGACATGCGAGCGGTTGAGGATGGGCATAGGACTATCAGGTTACTGCAGCGTCAGAGCTGTACAGAATACTCTTCGTGGTTCCCCTGAACAGACCCGCGACTGTAAACTAATGGAGACCCCGTAATGATACCATGTTAAATGGTGTATAGAGTACCTACTTGTCAATTTCACCGTCGAAACAAATAAAACTAGGGGTTTATTGACGTTCGCCGAAGGGCGCCGCCAAAATAGAAGAGTCGCACAACAATATAAGATCTATCCGTGTTTTGTAAAATTAGATTGAAAGGAATATGAGGTTACTACCCTGGATTAAGAAGATCACTTGTATGGTAACACCGGTTTTCACATACCTACCTCCTACATACAAACTGCGAGGAAGCCAATCCTTTGGGTGTACTTTTGAGTGTAGACCTGCTCGTTCGGGCGAGTTTTAGTGGAAGAAAAGGCAAGCAACTGGTGCATTGGGAAAGAGACCCCAGTGGTATGGCTGACGACATACAGTACCTACATGTACCTACCTCAATAACTATTACCATTAAACTATTATAAGTACAGGAGTATAAAGTAGGTATAATGCTGGATAGCGGGGAAAGAGGGGCAGATACGGGGATTGTACTTGACTTCTAGACGTGCGGCTGGCTCCCTGGTGCTGCTGAGCTGAGTAACGGAGCTGGGTCGGTGGTCCAATCGACGTAGAGCAATACAGACCGTGTGTTCGGGACTGGGATTCCGTGGTTCGGAGTGCTCTTTCGTCTCCATGTGGCGAAGCAGCTCGCGAGAAAGACGATGACATCAGCACATATCAACATATCAAATGCATATGTACTACCTATTCTCAGAATACTAGATAGGACCTAATCACAGGTGGTTGTTTGTTATAGAACTCTGCGATAGAGATCCCTATTTTTAATTGGTTTAGAAAGGGAGAGCATGCATACATGTACCACTGATCTATAATGATATGCATAGCTGTAAAGAATTAATTTGGCAATGCTGCAAGCGTAACACTGTCTATGCACATGTCTGCCTGCCTTTCTTACAGACCTATCGGCTATAGATAGATATTTCAATCTCAGCAATGTTAGTAATATCGACAATCAAGTGGGGGTCGACAGGAGATATCTATGCATACTGGCTCACTTCTTATCAGATTCCCCAAATCGCATGCTGGGTACGTTCGGTAGTATACGTTCTGCCTGTGGGAGATAGGCATAGATATGTGTTTGTACTGACTCTATAGTCCTAGGCAACTGAGCCTACAGTATAGCACTATATTGCTATAGCTACCTACCTAGTAATACCTACCCATAGTGCAGGTATAATTACGGCAGCAACCAAGCATCCCGCATAAGATTGTTAGGTTGCAACTGTTGGTGTTGATGCCTCTCTTATCTGTTTACTTGTAAGTAAAGCTGGGCAGTATTTATCCTAGTAGTACTTTAAAGGACCTGCTATCTAAAGCCCGGGCTTCCCCTGTTCTGATCCCTCCGAATGCCTCCTGCGGTACGTATTTCTGTACTCTCTATTCATTGGTAAGGCAGTCTCTCCATTGTGCACTTAATCTACACTCACACTAGGCATCTCAATAGATTTAATATTCGTCATCATCATACGGCACCCTTGATCCTGCACTTTCACTCGTATTTCATCTTTCTCTATCGAGTCCTCAGCCACCAGCAATACGATCATAACGGATAGTCTTAGCCACATTAGAAGACCTATCAGTGTGGCATTGTCAACACCCCAGTCTTGTCTCTCTCCTCTTTTGTTCCCGCTGCTGCACCTATACATGTAGGCTACAGGCGCCAGACTATGGTACATCCATTACCCACCCAGCACCCTATAGTAGAACCCGTACCTGTTTGCATCCACCGGATTGCCCCATTCATCATTCATCCCACGTCAAAACCGGCACCATAAACGAGGTCAACGTTACAATTTTGGTTCAAGTGCCATTACCTCTTCATGAACTGATCGACTGACAACAAAACGTACACACACGCCAAGTGCATCGTTGATCGCACCGTCACTCTCCCGCCTGTCCTCCTCTTAAACCACTAAGAGCCAACACCGACATGTCCACATAATAACACGCCAATCGACGGGTTTATCTACTTGGACAACACAACCACTAATTGCATTACTGTTGCTGTTACTATTGCTGTTACTATTGCTACGGTCGGTGCACTGCCGCTGCTTGCGCACCCTATGGAACCAAGGACTAGGCGGGAACCACAATAGCAAAGCTCGACCCTTTCTTTCTTGGCCCGAAGGAAGAGGCTATTGTAACATTCAATCACCCATTGACGGGAGCCACAGGTTCGGTAGCCAACCATTGTGTCTGCCCTGAGCCACCGAGTGGGGTCCGACACTGTACAGTGCAGTAGGGACAAGTACATAATAGTAGGTGCAACACAGACCTATACTTACACGAAGGTGCGCGCTAGGTAAAGTGCCTTGTCCGGCGCCAGCCACTACCGCCACTACACACCACCACTTACCTGATAGTGGCAGGAGGTCCGTGAGAAATCTAACCTACCCATTGGTCTAAGACTCTAAGTGAATAGGCAGGTAGCTGACAGCCAGCCAGCCAGCCTGCTTGACACTTACGCTTGACTAACGAACGAACTGTCTGACTGACTAAACTGGGCAGGATAGAACTGACTTGACTGCCTGGCCCTCATCCGGTCTTCTTGTGTACTTGCCTATCTGCTATTATTAGGCAGGTGGCTCGGCGGGAGCGTCAACGTTGACATCTGTTGAACATCCCATTGACACTTCATTCCAGGGCAAGTTGCACTAGATAGCCTCTCCATCCCTTAACCCTGCCTCTTTGCTTTTCGGCCCAGCATCCGACGCGTTCCTGGTCCCTGCCAGACCTGATCACTTGCACGAGCGATCCCTCGTCAGCGGTTGCGGTCGAAAATCGAGACCTCCGAGTCGCCATTGTCGTCGATACCTATCCTCCGAGTTTCTAGTGCAGTCCCGTGACTCAGATCATCCTATATTGGTCGTCCCACCTATTCGCCTCGCTCGCGTCCTTCCCTTGGGTAGGACTCGCTGTTCTTCCAATATGACAACGCGTCCGTCTCGTATGCTCCCAGACAATGTTCCTGTAGACTATGAAGACAAGCTAGAATCTTGCACCATTGGAGACTTGCCTCGGCCTGAGCCACGTAACCTGGCTGCACTGCAAGACTTAAACCGCCAGGGTGCAGAGTTGAACCGCGCAATCACTTCAGATCGCGGTCCCTTCTCGACGAACGCTCGCGACAATGGCGTTGTGACCAAGGATTCACCCATTTATGGTCAGATCCATTTTGAAGCGCATACCGTTGCCCCCTCTCCGCCCTTATCCGTACATACTTCCATAGCCACCTCTGTCCCGCTGAACGAGCACCCTACCTCGTTTACCAATACCAATAATTCTCTATCAATCTCCACCGATACGTCGCCTGCGCCCTCGAAGCGATCCGAAGGCCTCAGAAACCGAAACGGCAGCCTCTCCACGCCGCAATATAACTCCAATTTGCAGCGCAAGACGTCAAACTCGAATCTACAGCCCGTTTCGCGAACTCCGAGTTGGAAGCAGCACTTGACTAGGAGTATTAGTTCAGCCACGAGCTCTGCCTACCCTAGTCCTGTAATATCTGCTATGGGAGACGTTACGCCACTCCCTTCACCTTTATTATCTGGCGATTCCCCAGGTCCTTGGAAACGACTCTTCCACCCCCCGGCTTCCAAGGAATTGACTGTACCAACTATAATGCCTGATTCTGTCCTAATTACCAAGAGTGGCGAGTCCGTGGCTGCCGCAATCGAGCACCAAAGTAAGAGAAAGGCTTATGCGGGCCTTCAGGTTGGGCATGCGGTCGAGCATAGCAGCGGCAAGAACGAGCATACTCGGAATCGTAGTATTAGCGAATACATACCTGACGCCAAGGGTATCCCCAAAAGACAGAATACCGTTTCAGCCGGCAAAGTAGACGAGAGGAATCGGGAGGATGCTGCAGGCTTGCGAAGAGAGCCGCGTTTGTCCGAGGCTAGAGGGCTCACATTACCAGCGAAACCACCGACTCCACCGCCTAGCGAATCATCACAAACCAACGACAGCACGACCTTAAAGCGACCATCATACGAGTATTTCGAGGCGCACGGCAGGAAAGATCAGAAACTCAGGAGATGGCGCGCAGTCAAGGATCTCGGCGAAGGCACATTCAGTAGAGTGGTTTTGGCAACGAATAAAATTGACGACAAATATACCTATGAGGAAAACACAAGCCAGCCAAACTCCCAAGGCCAACACGCACCTCTACCCGGCCCCCAACTAGATCGGAAAACCCTCGTAGCCATCAAGATCTGTGAACATGGACCGAAAGGTGGTGCTTCGGAGGACAGAATTGAGATGAGCTTGAAGCGAGAGCTGGATATCATGCAGTCGGTTGACCATCCATCCTTAGTGCACCTAAGGGCTTGGAATATTGAACCGACAAGGGCGCTACTGGTTTTGAATTATTCTTCGGGAGGCGACCTTTTCGATGTCGCATCCAACTATCGAGATGCTCTAAAAGCTCCCATTCTACGGAGGATATTTTCGGAAATTGTGGGTGCCGTCGGATATCTACACGAACGTAGAATTGTTCATAGGGACATTAAGCTAGAGAGTAAGTAATTCAGTGGACTACTTCCTTCTACGCAAGAGGCCAGAAAGGCGTTCCTTCAAGATTCTGCTCCATATACTGATGGTATATAGATGTTCTCGTGAATATTTCACCGGCGGAGCTCACGAACCCAACGCAAGACTGGGTCACATACCCATACCCTGTCATCACGCTAACGGACCTCGGGCTCTCGCGACGGGTAACGGACGACGAGAAACTGGAAACCCGCTGTGGTTCGGATGACTATGCGGCGCCTGAGGTTATTCTAGGGCAGCCTTACGACGGTCGGGCCACGGATGCCTGGTCTCTGGGCGTACTTCTCTACGCGCTTATTGAGTCACGACTACCATTTGACCCGCCGCCGGGTGCAAACGATTATCAAAGAATGCGAAGCAGAACAAGCCACCGTATTGCTCGTGTTGAGTGGAGTTGGGTTAAGTACGAGGGCCAGGATGGCGACCACGACGCGAACTTAGCCTTGTTCGAGAAAGACACACTTCAAGGGGCTATGGAAATCACCGAAGGCCTATTGAGACGCGCACGAAGCCGATGGCCGATGACACAGGTCATAGAGCACGAATGGGTTCGCGGGGCGATACAGATCGAGGGCGGGCTCAGGTTCCCTGAAGGCGAGGATGGGCAAGAAGTTTTATGACATCGGCAGAGATAATATAATGGGATAGGGCGCGTGTTGTACGTTTTTTGAGGGACTAGTGCTTCGAGAAGCTCGGTGACGGGGCTACGAGGCACTGCAATTTTTTTTTTCGTCTTCAGTTCATTTCAGCAGCAAAGGGGACGGTTTAAACTTTTTTTTCGACTATGCTTGAGTTTATCATTACCATGAACTTCATTAAGACAGGCGTTGGTCGAAGAGGAAGGTGGCGGGATATTTGGCCTTCCGTATGAGAAAAATACGGGGGGAAAAGTGCTACTAGGGAGATATGGGCATTGAGCTGAGAAAGACTCAAGCCAATCGATTAGCTACATCCTTACAGCTCTAGTTATCAAAAGCCATCTTCTTGGAGTCGATGATAACCGATGCTGTGGCAAAAGCTCCCAGATGTCGGGTAACTGGGTCTGGACAAGTGTATCCAATAACTCCCTTGCTACCACAATTGTTATCTCTCTCGTCTATCTAGATACTACCTACTGCAGGTACCAATACAACAACATGAGATATCAATACTGTTTTA
>JAPESX010001251.1:0-10650 GCA_029590615.1 Nemania bipapillata | reverse complement strand
TGCCCTCCCGTCTCTTGATGCTCGGCTGGCCCAATGCTACCGGTAACGCTGGCTGTTTCCTCGCGTCCACCCGAGCTGCGGTGCCATCGCGTACTTGTAGTAGCAGCAGCAGCAGTAGCGGTAGCACGATAGCCGTCAATGATCGATGCGACGGCCACATGTCGAACATGGCGCTTCGTCTCGCGGAGACCTGCAAGTCTAGGTGCACCTACTCGTACAGTCGCTGCGGTCGTCCACACATGGTGGACATGTAAATAGAGATGGAGGATGGGTATTCTAGGGTCGATGGAAGAGTTATGTCTGGCTGATCGACGGCGTGGGATCATGGGCCTTATGCTCCAGCTCCTGGCTAGCTTCTGTCACAGCTCGGCAACGGAGCCATGCTTTATGGACCATGGATGCAGGGTATAGGACCCAGGTGTGTATGCTGTACCTACCTTGGTTACCATCGTGGCTCCCCTGGCTTGCACACTTTTCTAACGAGCTGGGGGTGATGGGGGTGGGGGGGTTTATAGCAACCCTACAGAATAACTGGATAGTCGCACGGGTATCAGCATCGCATGTTACTGAAAGGGGATAAAGGTGCCAAAAGGGGCCGAAATTGGATGAGGGGTGCTAGCGTCAGCAACCTCGTTATTCGGTCGCTAGGACTTGTCAGGACCCCACGGCAGCAGCCTCACAAGCCAAATACACGCCATCCTCATGCCCTCTCTGGAGGCCGGCATGTACATAAAGCGTCATCTTCCCGGCGAATGCGAGGAGGCCTGCTGGGCTCGCCGATGAACGATGAATAATCAGACGGTAAATTCCCACACAGAGTTCGGCTGGGTGGGATTGAATCGAATTGACACAAGAGCCACACAGCGCCCCCATCTATTGACCGACCTGCAATAATAGGTGCTGAACCTGAGACGAGGCTCGCGTGTGATGTCTGGAGGGTGGTATCTTGGGTTTTTGGTCGGTGGACGTATACTCTTCCTTCCACCTACCTACCTGCCTTAGGTACTTGTACCAATCATCGGTACCTACCCTTGAGTACGCTAACCACGCTACATAGGTTAGCGTGCCTAACTCCCGGAAATAGGTAGGTAACTGTTCTACAGTAACGCCCGGTGCCATAGCCAGATCATACAGTAGGCTATCTGGATAGTCAGCGCTACTAGGCTAGGCAACTTTTTGCCTAGACTAAGTCCTCGAAATACAACTCATAACCGGCACCTTGGTTCTGGCGATAACTACCTAGGTCCTAGGATGATGTAGGGCTGTACTAAGTAGGTACCTACCTACCTGCCTGCTATGCACGTATGTGTAGTGTTGCAACTGATGTATGGAGGTATATATGCCTATATTCATCGTCGAGTTCAGACGCCGTACATAAGCATACCTTTGAACCCACTTACCATCCAATATCCACTATCAGCGCCTCTGTCTCATGTTTTCGTACTAACGATAAATGTAGATCCTCGCCCGAGAGCGTGCATAGTAAACCTACATAATAGCTACTCCAGAATGCAACTCTATACTCCGTAGGATGCAATGGATACTACCTGCTGCTGTCAAATGTCGAGTTTGCATGTCGGGTTGTGCCGTGGCCTTGCATGATGGATCTATGTAAGTAGGTAGGTGACAATCGCTTCTTGACACCTGCTATCTCGACCCTAGAGACATCTCTCATGCGTTGCTTTCGAGATACCTAGATGGTTACTTCTAAGCTAGCAGGTTTGACCCCTGCCCCTTTGCGGCAATAGGTAACATGAGTTAACTAGTAATTATATACGTGAACACCTGCGTACGTACGGCAGGTGGTACCTATATATCTACATATACCATACACTGACCGAATCTTTGAAACCTACCCAAAGCATAAATGGTTTTCAAGAATAGGTCGCCGATCACACAGTCTTAACAAATGATCGTCGTGGCCTCGATCGAAACCCCGCCATTGGGTCGGGCTGACCGCCATAGATGTATATACTACCTATCTTCCTACTTTGAAGGTCAACTAGCTCATCCTACAGTATGTAATAGAAGCAATGTATATCTAATTGTTGGCGCTAGGGTTACCCCAATTTCTAGTATATTGTACCCGAAGGCTAGAAGTCAAAAGTGACCTACAGTTAGGTGCATGAAGATGATTAGTAGGAAGAACCCTCCTAGACGTAAAGTAAAGTAAGTGGGGAAACACCCGTCACCCACCACCGCTCCCACAGGTTATAGGTTACATACAAGTTACAGCGTATATCCGGACGTGCTGACAGCCGGTCGGCTCAGCTGACCAGGCCTGGTCTGGTCATGGGTGAGATACAAAGCCAGTTAACAGACAAAAGCCCGTCTCTTTCTCAATTATTTGGGTTTCGGGATAGCTACAATATGGCAAGGCGCAAAAAGAGGCACATCTAGGTTTGTCCTCATGCCTCATGCAAGGGCTGTTCAGCCATGAGACGCCCAGCATGATCCACGTAATATACAGAATACTACTTCTGTACAAAGAGTTTCCCTATTGGAAGCGAGGCGCGCGGCTGTCGCGCCAAGAGAGCGCACACTTTAGGGGTTGCGTGAGACCTACATACAAACATACGCACATTACTTTACCTAGAGCCTATAGGCCATGCAGGTCCTGCTCCCCCTTTTCTTTAGCAAGCTCCTTGATCCTGCTGGAATGCACCAAGCGAAGATTCTGCAGGCGGAGAGTCGACCACTTTCATCCGATGAACAAGCACCTCCCGCCTCTCGCCTCCCGCCCCCCGTATCCTGGATCCTGTATCACAACGCAATTGTTGCAATTGTCGCTATTGCAGGCTGAAGATCGAGAGTGGTAGGTGAGACGAAGAGGAATCTAGACTAGACCATCCGTGCCTGTCCGCATATACATGTATGTATGTATGTACCTGTCTAATATAGATGACAAACGGCATTAGCTGGAATGTCGCGCTTGATTGGTCCAAGCAGAGATTGGCACGTAAGGCGATGATCATGTGATGGCCCGACTTATTGGAGCAGACAGACGGAATACTTGTATATTTATATGTAGGTCTTGCTGGTGATGGGTCAGTGACCATTGACGTTGTTGCACGTATCGTTGCACGTATACCCGCTCAGTCTTCTGTCAACATCGGCCGAGTTGGGGACTCTACAGACAACAATACATCAATTAGCGTGATAGTAGCAACGACATTGATTCTTCTAAGATTGTGCCACCAAGTCTTACCTACCTGTTTCTCGTCACGCCTAGATAAAGACCAGTAAAAGGTACCTTCGTAGGTAGTATGTGCTTCTGCATATATCTACTGCCGCCTACTTAGGTACTCCAATGCGATGCTGGCGTGACGACGAAGCATTGCAACAATACCAACCAGTGTCTCGGTCAAGAGATCCACCTATCTGAGTAAGCACAAGGCATTTCTAGTGTTGCCAGAGAAAGATGCGTAGATATTCGGTGCCGCGGAATCACAGAATCTTGGTAGGCGCCTATTATATTATAGTGGTAAATATAATGGTTTAGAGTCTAGAACTTCGTGGTCTCCGTTGGGGACTTGGTAGAGCCATAGTGGATCGTTGGTGGAGATAGGTCGTTGCAAGGGACTTATAGACACCGTAGTATCCTGCGCACTTTTATAGCGGTACCTGTACCGGTCACCACAGTAATATGAGGTACAAAGTTGGCATTTGCCCTCATATGTATGTATGCCTGCTTTATTGCTCAAACATTGCATCGTATCTCACATATCGTCTTCATCTTCTTACTGTACAGAAGATTGCACTTCAGATAGATATTCATCTAACTAGCTTGTTAGGCTAGACCCAAATTTTATTCTGAATTCCTGGGAATTTCCAACATGATATAGATATGTATATGTGGAACCCTGGAACCAGACTCACCGACAAAGCTACATCGATCGAATAGATATCTTGAGAATATGAACATAGGCCCACTATCTATTCTGTATCTATCTACATACAAGTATATCTGTTAGAAAATACAGCCAATACTAAACGCAGTAGTACAGAATACGGTGCTTGATTTCGATGCCACTAAACTGTATGCTGTATGCAGCGTGTAGACTTGAAGGACGTGCATCGTCAGATGTGTGAATGAAGAGAGGGAGAAAGGCACTCAACGTATTTACATAAGGGGAAGCCGGCGCAAAGCGGAGACCCGATGAATTTTGTCAATTTGTCTCCTCTCCCTTTGTTGGCGCGCCCTTTTGTCTGATCATCAAGTAGGCATCATAGGCATTGGTTGGATGAAAGAAACAAGGCATTTACTTATAATAGGTACCCTTAGTGGGGCAAATCAGCTTGAATGGAATTTAGGATAGGTGAAGAACAAATACCTACCTTAAATGCACCTGTGCGACAGTTGCCTGATCCCTGCTTCCCTGACTGCTCTGAATACGGGGTGCGCTGTACTTTATTCTATTAGGTATTTGCTAGGGAGGTACCTGGGTGCTAGGTGGCCTATCTAAGAAGCATACCTGGCGCCTTGTTCTGTATCTACGTAGCTGCCCAACATGTGTCACCTACGACGCCTAGGCAACCTCAGTCACCAGCGGGCCCCGACCGGCAGCGCCCAAGCGGACTACCTAACCCTACCTAACTGACCTGCCGCACCTGGACAAGCAAGCAGACAGACAGCAGGTAGTCTGGGCAGCCTGCAAGCAGTAGTAAACAGGCGAAAAGCACAACGCAGCACCCTGTGGAGACCCGGTTCTCGACGCTGACCGCTGTTGTTTGCCCCCCTTCCGCTCGGAGCACCAACCACCAAGCACCAGCCAGCGGCCCTGCCTGACTTTCCCTTACCAACCTGCCTACCTAACTGCCTAGTCTTCTCTCTCCCTCTCTCCCTCCCGTCTCTTCCCTCTAACCTACCTACAACCCACACACACAGATACACACATACCATCAATCTTCATCCTACGAGGGTGTCTGAAGAGCGTCATCCCAAAAGCGTCAAGCTTTTGCTCTTCTATTCTTCTCGTCTGTTCACTTCGATTTTTTTTCTTGTGCTGATACCTCGCACCTTGCTCGTCCCCCAATTCAATAGATCCACGAGCCTGCATCTGCATCTGCCGACGACGACACCGACGACGCAAACTATACGTCTTTTGGGTAAGAAGAGTCTTGAGCCAACCCCCGCCTCCCCTTCCTCCCATCTCAATCAGGCTTTCGTAGCGGTAGTTCATCTTTCGTCACACTGCCCGACAACTGCTGCTATTCCTCGCATCTATTGTGATACAGCTTTCTCATTGTCGCTATTGTTCTTTTACTGTTGTATTATCTACGCACTCTGCTATTCCCGGCTCCCATTCCTCTCTGCCTTTGTTGAGGCTGTATGTCCCCCCTCCCTCTTGCCTGCTAAGGCACATTTCTACAGCCCTGTACTAAGTCTATTTCGCTCATGTTGCATCTTGCACCCCCTAATCAACTGTAGTACACTCATCACCTACGCCTCTACTTACCTCGTTCCTTCTAACATCTTCCCTATCTTCTAACCTCGGAGAATCTATCTATCCTAACTATAACAATACGTACTAGCTCGTTTCATACTAACTACGGCACCATAGATTGCTCAGACCCATTTAATATCGTCTTTCGACCTCCACGCCGTTTTCAATTGTGCAACTCGAAAACTCGTCACTCTAGCCTCCTACGTACATCCACCTACATCAGGCCAGCTCAGCTCCATCCGCCGTCACAATGACTACAATGGTGCGTTCCCCCCTAGTTCCTGTACTCCTTTATGTGCCATATCAAGCCGGTGGGCGTGTTTTAAATAGTGGTATCGGCATCATTTGCATTCATAAGGGGTGTGCTGACACATCTCTACTAGGATCTCCGTGTCGGTAACAAGTACCGCATCGGTCGGAAGATCGGTTCTGGTTCTTTCGGTGACATCTATCTCGGAACCAACATCATCTCCGGCGAAGAGATAGCTATCAAATTAGAATCTGTCAAGGCCAAGCATCCTCAGCTTGAATACGAGGCTCGCGTTTACAAATCCCTAGCCGGAGGCGTTGGTATTCCCTTTGTCCGATGGTTTGGCACCGAGTGTGACTATAATGCTATGGTTCTGGATCTGCTTGGTCCTAGCTTGGAGGATCTATTCAACTTTTGCAACCGCAAGTTCTCGTTGAAGACTGTGCTGCTCTTAGCTGACCAACTCATCTCTCGCATTGAGTATATTCATGCCAAGTCATTTATCCATCGTGATATCAAGCCAGACAATTTTCTCATGGGCATTGGCAAGCGTGGCAACCAAGTCAATGTTATCGATTTCGGCCTTGCTAAAAAGTACAGAGACCCCAAGACTCACTTTCACATTCCTTACCGTGAGAACAAGAACTTGACAGGCACCGCCCGTTATGCATCCATCAATACGCATCTGGGCGTCGGTACGTTCCCTTTCTTTTTATCACGAGCTCTTGGTTTCTGTTAGTACTAATAATACATAGAGCAATCTCGCCGCGACGATATGGAGTCGCTTGGCTACGTTATGTTGTATTTCTGCCGTGGATCTCTTCCTTGGCAAGGTTTGAAGGCTGCTACCAAGAAACAGAAGTACGATCGCATCATGGAAAAGAAGATGACTACACCGACCGAGGTTCTCTGCAGGGGCTTCCCCAACGAGTTTGCTATATATCTCAACTACACTCGATCTCTCCGATTCGACGATAAGCCCGACTATAGCTACCTCCGCAAGATCTTCCGAGATCTCTTTGTCCGTGAAGGCTTCCAGTACGATTATGTTTTTGACTGGACTGTGTACAAGTACCAGAAGAACGCACAGGCAATTGCCCAGGCTGCTGGTCAGGGTGCTGAGGAGGACGATAAACGTGCTCGTACGAATGCTACTACCGCTGGTGGAAACACACAGGCTAACGCCATCAAAGCGAATGCAATTCCAAGCACTCGACGCAAGGCGATCGAGCGCGTTCCTCAAGGCGTTGACACTCCCGAAACCAACCGAGCCGTCGGGGGGAGCGACAGGATGTGAGTGTCTCGCTAGCCCAGCCCAGTTCAAGCATTCCTAGTAAGGAATCACTTTTCCTTCGAGTTTGGTGTGGTTCATAACGCTCGCCGGAGGAATTGCTGACATGATTGCTGACATGATTTGCTGACACTTCAGTCTACGGTAATAGGCTGCGATCATCTACTCGAGTTCAAGGAACTGGCTCCGGCTATGCGTCTGGTTCCTACCGCCCTAAATGATCACCGCCCCGCCGCGTTTTCGTTATAATCCCGCAATGTGGTGGCAGTAATCGACTACCTAAGATCGCCCCACGAGAATAACCCCTTTACCCGTGGTCATCTCTGTCGTCCGTACATATGGCACCCCTATATCCTCTTTTGGATTGTGGTCGCAGGTTGGGCGACAGAGAACCACGCAATGCCCCCTTTCATAGTGTTTGGGTTCTTTTGGTTTCCGTTCTTCGATGACTCTCGGTTTACGACTCAATTCCATGGCTCGAACGGGTGGACAGTCCTCGAAAACGCAATCTATGATCGGCTTGTCCGATTGTATATGGCGTTTTCATCGACCTCTCCATCCCTGTTTGAACGGCACGTCCGGCTCCTTGCGATCCGCGGGGTGTCGTTTTCTATGGCCTAGGTTTATCGAGGCGAACTCCCGTTTATACGCGCTTATCAACCAGCTGCGTCTCGATCGGCAGTAACTCAACCAGAGACTGGGCATGTGGCTGTGAGAAGGAGTTACATCTGCTCTGCCAATGCTCCTTCGATGCGATTTCATCAGACCCTCTGATATGACTAGGCTTGAGGTTTCCTTGTTTCCACTTGGCTTGTTTTTCTTTTTATTTCCTTTCTTTCCTAGGCATTTTCGTTTTGAGTTGTTACGTCATTGCTCTAGAACGGGGAGTCGGTACGACAACATCGTTCTTTCGGTAATCAAGTACTCCAGAAGGGTAGTTACGATTCCGCCGCCTCACACGCCGAGAGATAGAGGTAATTGTTCTCGTGCTGCATTCACTACGACGGCGAACCTCGAGGCATAGGCATCCTTCTAGCAGTATCCTACTTTCGCCACTAATTCAAGGAATCCTGGTTTTCAGCCCCAGCCCAACCCCAACCCCTACCCCCCGTTATGCTAGCCATGACAGGTTACCAGGGACGTAATAGGGAGGCAGAGACTTCGATTTTGCTGTGGAGGCCTACCAGAGACGTCAGCTCGGATTATTGCTCACTGCTGTAATGCATGAGTGGAGGTTTTTCTGGGCGCGGCTCGAGGCGCAGGAGAGGTATGGACAGTCATCATTGCAAGCTTATCTAAGTTTGGAGTAGTGCGAGAAGGGTGTGGGACAAATCAAGAGAACAAGTACAAATCGAGTAGATTAGGCTTGAGGCCCACGGCTACACTATATCTCCCCTAGAATGACAGTAAGGCAGACAGACAATACACGCTAGGTAGTATCAAGGATTTTTTTCTCTTCATCCCCAACGAGTTTGATGAGTAAGCGAGGGTAAAATGTGAGAGATTAAAAACTGCGGTGTTCAAAACCTACTAGGTACTGAGGCTGTGTTGCGGTCACATGTAAGTAGTAAACGGACTACGGTTTTTATCAGCTGGCTGTGGCAACACGTGACGCACTTACCGTTGTTATGGAGCAGGGTTGTTTCGAACTGCCTAGGTTGACGAAAGTACGTATATATATAACATATATAAGAGTCAAGTGAACCCATCGACAAGGAGGTTTTCTTTGACGCGGGGTTGGTAGAGAAGGTGTAGTGCATCAGCCTCGACTGACAACTCGTGTTACACGTATTACATGTGACTACCTACCAGGCGAGGCAACAACTAACCACGACCTACGATCTGTCACTATATTTATTTATTTTGTTTGTTTGTTTACTGTACCGCCCGCCTCTTTTCCCTCCAATTTTGTGTACTAATAGGCAACAGTGCCTTTTTGATCTCGAATCTATCTAGAATTTACTACAGACAGGGCGGTGCGTACCTCCCGTCTATCCCTACATGTAGCTGTGTAACTTACTTTACTTGCTTAGGTTAGGTGCATATGTACAGAAGTAAGACGCACTGTATTTACCTATACCTAGCCATATCCCTTAGGGCAGCAGTTACCTTCGTACATAACCACGCCATAACCCATCTCCTTTCAGCAAGCAAGTACATAGAGCGAGTAACAGTAACACCCGAAGACACGTACTCGCAGCACAAGCATACATACAGGCAACAGGCATAGGGCACAGTCACAGGCATCCACCCATCCACCCATCCACCACATAGATCTTTAGTATAAGCTATACCAGATCCGTCTCCAACTGGGTGGCACCGTACGCTGCACTGCAACGTACTGTACATAGACAATAGGACAAGAGGTATCTCCAGAATCAGGTAGGTAGTATTTCGCTAGACATGACCACCTCCACTAGCGGTAGGAGAAGGACGGCTACGACGGAGACGACAGAGACGACGGCACTCTTAGACGCCTTCATCCTTACCTTCAACGCCGGAAAGCAACACATCGATCCGACCATCTTCGGTCGCCATCTCAGCCATGCATTTACGCAGAAGGGCACGGGCTTGCCAGAGCTCATCGTCTTGTAAGTCCATGATTTTCCTCTCGTGCCCTCAGGTGTCTCTACTAGTCATATTCTTACTCGACATAGCTGCCTCCAGGAGATGGCCCCCCTTGCCCAATGCTTTATCGGCTCGTACATGATCAACCCCTACTTTCAGAGCTACGTGTCTGCCGTCAAAATCGCTGCTAGCAGGCACATGGCTGGGTTAGATCAAGCCCAAGATGAGCACGAATATGGGCATGAGAATGAGAATGAGCATGAGCATGAGCATGAGCATGAAAATGAGCGTAGAGGCGCCTCTCAGGGCGCAGGCCAGTCCGTCTATCAGGATCAAGAAGAGGCTCGAGATTCGCCCTACACGCTCGTGGCCAGTCGAAATGTCGGCCTAACCGGCATCATGCTCTTCGCCCTGGACCCTGATGCTCTGCGCGGTCTCAAATCGACCGAGGTCGGCTTTGGCGCTGGTGATGTAGCCAACAAGGGAGCCGTAGGTCTCCGCATGTTCTTCTCCAAAGAGGATACCAGGGGCGAGAAGAGAGAAACGGAGCTGACATTTGTGGGTACCCACTTGTCGGCTCACGAATGGAACCTAGAAAAGAGAAATAAGAACTGGGAGAGCATCGTATCTGGATTACGTATGTCTATTCGTTTTGTTTACGAAGTTTCTTATGAGAGTCCCCCAACCCCTGAACCCCTTTAACCCCTTTAACCGCTTCCCCAGGCCTCCAATCCTCCAGTCCCTCAGTCCTGCATCGAGATACGATCTACTCACACTATAGCGGCTGCAGTTTTTGAGGACCCTAAACAACTCTGTGGCTCCGAGTCTATTAACCCGACGCCCCGTGCCTCCGGTACCGGCGAGGAGAGAGACGCTCTCCTCCCTCGGGACCCAAACGAGAAGGCACTGCACGACATCACCATCTACAAGCCCGGGTCCCATCTCTTCGTCGCTGGCGATCTAAACTATCGAATATCCAAAACACGGCCCAGTCCCGAGTCTGACTTTCCTGATTTGGACCCGAAGAGCCCCAATTACTTCCCTCGCTTTCTTGCCCTAGACCAGCTAACGTTGGAGCAAGCGGCAGGGCGGAC
>JAPESX010001250.1:0-10650 GCA_029590615.1 Nemania bipapillata | reverse complement strand
ACCTTGACGTCGTGTTCAGAAGTCCTCTGCATATCGATGTCTGCAAGGACCAGTTGACCCGCAACCTACGTAATTGCAACCCAATGATGTGCTTTTGTAAGGGACAAGCAACGTTACTAACATTGTGACAGACCACCTGATCGGACCTCTCAACGATGAAGCAAACCACACCCTATCAAGGCTCATTCCCCACAAGGTCGAGCTTAGGGCATATGATACTATGGTCGGCATTATAACGAAGAATGCCTCGCGCATGTTTGGTGGCACGACGATCAGCCGAAATGAGGAATGGCTCAAGTCGGCGGCCGACTACTCGATGGACGTGGTCAGCGTGGCTGTCAAGCTACGACCCTACCCTGCTTTCGTGCGACCTCTCATCTACCCGTTCTTGGAGGGATCTAAGATCCTCGATCGCCATCTCTACGTCGCCAAGAAGACCTTCAGCCACATCTTTGCTGAGCGTCTCGCTTTGAAGGAAGGTGACGACAAGCCCATCGACATGCTCCAATGGCTCGCGGATTCGGCACGTGGAAGCGACCGCAACCCCGACGTTTTGGCTCACAACATGCTCTTCATGGCCCTCGCCTCGGTGCATACCAGCTCTGCGACCATTATTCACGTACTATTCGACCTCTGTGCCAACCCGGAATTTATGGAGGAGCTACGCCAAGACGTCCAACAGGCCGTTGATGAGTCCGGCTGGACGCTAGCGGCCATTGCCAAGATGAAGAAGGTCGATAGTTTCATGAAGGAGTCGCAGCGAATGAACCAAGCCGTGTTGAGTAAGTGTATTCCTGCAAGCCGCCGGGTTACGGCTCGCGGCTCGCATTTCCAACTGAACCAGAGAGGCATGCATGATTGCTGACTGTGAATGAATCATTAGTGACCTTCAACCGCAAAGTCGCCAAGCCCCTCAAGTTCGAGGATGGCACGACGCTACCCGTTGGAACGTACATCACTATGCCCAGCCATGCTGTGGCCACTGACCCCGATATCTACTCTAACCCCGAGACCTTCGACGGCTTCCGCTTCTACGACAAGCGAATGTCATCCAAGACTGAGGCGAACCGACATCAGTTCGCGACCACGGGCCCTGAAAGTCTGGCTTTCGGCCAAGGCAAGACTGCCTGCCCCGGTCGCTTCTTCGCCGCCTCCAACATCAAGGTGGTGCTCTCCAACCTTCTACTAAACTACGATATCTCATTCCCTCCCGGACAGACAGAACGGCCCAAGAACCTACACAAGGGTGGTCTCGTCCGCCCCGACCCTAGACAGACTCTAATCTTTACCCCACGCAAGTAGAGACGATCAAAATGTTATTACATAAATTAGTTGCATTGGTGATTTTTTTTGTATGGTAAAGGCGTGGGGTGTACATAGAATTATCTAGAGGTCAGCGTCTTCAAAGATTTGAAATTTTTTCAATATTCCGCCGCAACATGCTACGCTCGCTACTGGTGCATGCGTGAGCACAGCAGACCACTTCTCCTCTGATGGCCATGATATTAGTAATGATGACGGGGACTTGAAACACTATGACTATTGCTATTGCTACTTCCCTACTACTTAAGACCTAAACTTAGTCTATATGGTATGAGCCGCGCGAGTAGTCTTGATTGTGGTACTTGCCGGTATACAGAACTAGCTAAATAGCTTGGCATACCAAGGAGATAGCGGTATCTGAGACCCATGCATGCCGAACCGAGGATCAAATAAGCGTAGCCACACCGTTAGTCTCACCCCCGGTTCTTTGCCAAATACAGTGGGTACCTTTCTCGAACTACCTACTTGTAGGGATGTCAGTACGTAAGTATCTACTATGACCTATCACACTGCCTAATTAGGTAAGTTGTCTTGGATCAGCCCATATGTCAGCATAGAGCAAACGGACAACCAAACAAAGTGAGACGATTAACAACAACATACGTATACACAGCAACACGACATGATGCTGTCCATGTAGGCCAAATTATCCCGTCACCACACATTCATTCCCAACAAACGGAAGGGGGCCCCTTCTAACCAGGCTAAGAATCGCCGCAACATGGGTCCTTCGAATCCTGCTTCCCAAGTCTCAAGACGCTAATGCACATGGGTACATGGCTATCATCATTCGTTTGCGTATGTCAGCAAATAGGAAGTCATGGCACAAGGTCAAGCATAATAACTCAAGCACATGAGTGATATTTTCACTTCTAAACACCACGGTGGTAGGAAACTTTTTTTTCATTGTGGTTGAGAGTCATTTCCATAGTCTAAAAACCAATCACCAAGTTTGGGATATCGACACCTTAAACGCCCGCAGGTCCGATAGCTATATTTCAAAACAATGTGACTCTCACCCATGCCCTGCCCTAATATGCCCCTCATGGAATAAAAAATCCCGACAACCATGTAAGTACAACGAATAAGTTAAGCCGGTTTTGCCGCAAAAAGTGCAGTAAGAGATTTACTTGAGATCCAACTTGGCCAGCAGGGCGTGGATGCCCTTGGACTTCTCGGAGCCTGCGTCGATGGCATCGGCCTCCTCCTTGGCCTTGGCAATTAATATGCCGACCAGCTCCTTCGTGTACTCTAGACTGCCCGTGCTCTCAATGTATCGCACGGCGTATTTCTTGGTGTCAACATCGGTGGGGCGCTGAGCAAGGATGTGGAGAAGCTCCTGGTTCTCCGGGTTCGACCTTATGCTGTGGATGACGGGGAAGGAGAATTTGCCCTCGGTCAAGTCCTCGCAGAGACCCTTCTTTTGGGTGTAGTCGAGGTTGGCTAGGTTCTTGTAGTCATCGGCGATTTGGAAGGCCTGGCCGAGGTACTCAGCCAGGGGTAGGCAGTCGAATGGTGTTGTGGATTGGGATTGCATAAGCTTAACGGCGAGACGGAAAAGACCGCCGGTCTTGTTTGAGACCATCTCGAGATAGTCATCCTCGGTTGGGCACGTCAAGGTATCGCGCCAGTACAGGTCCATACCCTGTCCTCGGTGTAGATAAAGCATTTCGGTTGTGTAAATGTCCATAGCCTTAGCAGGGTTGTTGAGCTTCTGGAGCTCCTTAAGAGCAAGGAAATATACATAGTTGCCGGCATTAATGGTCTGCGCAACACCGAAAATGTTGTGGGCAACAGGCCGTCCTCTCCTCAACATCGAGTTGTCCTGGATGTCGTCGATAAGTAGAGATGCGGTGTGCAGCATGCGCACTACCTTGGTGATGATGGCCAGGCTCTCTTCGGGGACCTCGAGCCAGGCGTTGAATGCATTTAGGAGCATTGTCCGGAACTCTTTGCCGGGTTCTGAAGCAATGTAGTCATAGGGGCTGAGAATGATCTTCTCCTTCTGGGCGGTCCATGTCCATCCGTTTCCTAGCTCCATGTCGTCCTGGGTAACTTGTGCTGGTTCTGAAGACTGAGAACTCTCTGCTACGCTTTTCTGTGTAGCGATTGCTGAGTCGTCCTTAGCTAAGCGGGGATATTCTGCTTGCTGCTGAGTCTTTTGAAGGCTCATGGGAGTTGGTGTGAGAAGTCCTGTTGGACGTCGTTGATGAGGGTAGATAGAATCTAATAAGGGTCGTAGCGACGACTTCAATGGTGCCCAAGGGGATGATACTGGTGCTAGGTACTCTTGTCAGTCTCAAAGCGTTTGAAAGTCGGTTCGATCAACTGAATTATTTTCACTTACTCCGTGTACCGGGTTCCATTGTGAAGATATCGGATGATGATCTTGGTAGGAGATCTATATATTGAATGAATATGTCCGAACTGGCGTGGGACCGAGATTATGGGGTAGATATAAAGAGGATGGGAGAGTCAAGATAGTAGTCGTCTATGTAATACTAGTCGAGGGTGACTACCTATAAGGCTTCTATGCTAAGGAGGCCGAGAGGGAGCATGTGATAACCATCAGGTTTCTGCCTTATAATAATACCTCGGAAAGCTACAATGGGAACCCGTTGCTTACCTATACACCTAGACAGCTACGATCAACAGAGCCAAATGCCTGTAGTAATTTTTCTAAATAGAGAACAAGTTCCCTGCTCCCAAACCTTCTCCGTGGCTTTGACTGACAAATCGTGGCTTCGTCTCGTCTGGGGAAGGTCCCATTACCTACTGTAGTGTACCTGGCAAACGGGAAAAACAAGCGACAGCCAGGTAGCTGGAGTTGTTGAGCTCCAGTACAGTACTGTACCCTCAGCTTGAGTGTGGCCTTGATTCTTGCCCCTATCTGATTCTGGTTCTGGCTCTTACAGTACCTAGCGCATTATGGAAGCACTAGCGTAGTAGTGTACCCTACACTACAGTAGCACCTACATACAGGCTACAGTACAGCAGTAGTGGATAGTGTGTTGTTAGGTAGCGTAGGTAAGGGTGTCAGACCTGCTTGGCTGGGGCTCCAATCGGAAATTCCAAATCCAGTGCCTGTGTAGCGTATGCTCGGCCCTTCCAAATTAAGTGGCCGGCTCCAGTTCGCTGACTTATAGCGGTTGCTATTATTATCCAAGTAGGGTAATTTGAAACATGAAGAAACAACAACCGTAAATACAGTAGGTTACATCGAGTCTACACAACTAGTTACTGTTACTAGTAGGTGTGTAAGTAGGTCGTATAAACTTTAATACTAAAAATTTGATGATTTAACAGTATATAGAGAATTCCATATACAACCGCGACAGGAGGTGAGTACAGGGCTGTATTCTGTATGTATGTATGCCTGCCTATCTGTTTGTAGATGTCTCGGTTAGGCAGATTGTGAGCTCGCAAGGTATGAATCCTACTTTATCCTGGTTTGGAGCGTAGTAGTTTTGTTTGGGGGGAAATGATTGACCGTACCAGATGCAATCGCATGCAATGTAACGTGCGCAGTACGCATATCGAGTGTAGCGTCCTGATTGATCCCCTCACTACTGCAAGCTACCCTCTTGAACGGCTGCCTCGAATTCCTCGCTCTCGCTTATACCGAACAAAGGCATTATACGATATCAGCTTCCATGGGGGGTGACGTGGTTCCAGAATTATTTAGCGCGATGGGTTTTAGGCGCTTTTACAACAAGTCGGAGCGCGCAAGGCCGATGTCCTCTTAGCTCCTCTTGGCATAGTCTAGGAAACCTGCCCTGAAACCAACCCGATACGGCGTAGAGCCTTATGAGCATGGGTACCCAGTCTCTATTCTACATTAGGCATAGCATAGACTACCTAGGTACTTGGTAATCTTTTTGAGAGTCATCAATTAATTATCTACTTGTAGATGCAGCACACATATGGTGCCTAGGAAGGCTGCAGTATGCAGAGCTTGTAATTGGACTGGATAAGGACGGAATACACATACATGCATACGCGGTGAGAGGGCAATATGATGGAGGATTCTTCCAATACCTCCCAATGCTTGTAGCAGGTATCATCCATCATACATCATACATAGGCAGATATCCAGTATCATCTTGCTTACCCAAAAGTGAAAGTCCGAGTATGTTCTATTCTACCTATACTGGTATGACAAGCCGGGTGAGCACATGTGGACACCGACTTTCCTGCCCTCTTCAAATATTAATGATGGTGCTATCACGCTATCATGAAGGACTAGAGTTGTGATGTTATTTCCTGATCTCACCTACTATAACGTTAATATCCGGATGTTTAATTCTTTGTTATCTAAATATTATGTTTGACAAGACGTCGTAACTCCGAGGAGTGGCGACATATCACATCGAGTACTTACAGGTTACAGAGGATTATACGTACATGACTTCTCTGATGCAGACGCCTCTGACTTACTATGCTGCATGGCCGCGTCAATGATGTCCAATATTCATGTTGTGACACGGTCGCTTTAAGCTATCGTGGAAGGATTCTGGCCTTCTTCGAATGAGCATACAACCCTACTATGTATGTACTATACACTGATACAGTTGAACCAGTCTGGGAAGAATGAGTAAGTACGGAATATGTCGTATAAAATGTACACACACTCTTCACAAATAATACACTACAGCACAATGGCAATATATGGGAGGCTGACACATCTCTAGATTCGGCGCTTAACAAAGGAATTGTTTCATGTCCTTCTAGACAATGCGGCCCCAGAGCCCTATTCGCATGTAAGCATCTGACTAACACGGTCGGTATATGCGCGGGCGCTGGCGCTGGCGCTGGCGACAATGCGAGGATGCGACCTTACAAGCGATAAGCTAGATGCTTTAACCTAACCAGCTACAGCGTAGCTCGAGCTGACATGAGATTTGCGGTGCGGTGCCATCGGGAGTCGACACCTTCGAGGCGGGCAAACTAGTCTTCATGGGTGAACCTTGCGAGGGCAACTTGCACTTGCTCGATCTAGGCAGTACGGTGCATTGGCAAGAGGTAAAAACAAGTCCTCAACGTGCGGCCTTGCCTCGTGTCGTTGTTAGGACTTCAATGCAATTAAGCTAAAATTAGCCTCAAAACGGGCAAGTAAGCGACCAAGACAAGACAAACCACTTCCCGATTAGGATAACATGCAAAAAGATGACCTATCAAACGGAGCGCCCGACGGCACTAAGGAATCCCAAACGGAAAATCCAAATCCAAATCCAGAGAAGATGTTCGGCCATGTGCGTTTTGACCGTCAACATTGGCATGGCATAGCATGGTAGAGAGCATGGTTGAGAGCATGGCAGAGCTCCCATGGCTGTGGGAATAATGGCGATCGGCAGCGCATGTGGGTTCTCAGCTCTGCCCTTGCTGTTAATAGACAATACTAGACAAGGTAGATACTGGTAAGTCTTCGAAAAACCCGCCGAACGAAAGGTCAGCAAACGGCATTATCCGAAATCTAATGGTTTGTTTACGTACACACTACCCAGACAACCAACTCCAGCCACGATGCAGAACAGTCATCATCACGAGAGTCATTTGTATGGCCAAGACTTGTTGAGAAGATCTTCATCTATAGCATTCATCATTAACGTTCCAGTCATCATGAGTCTATGTAGTAGATGGCTAATGAGTAATGGGTATGGGTATGGGTATGGGTATGTGTCTGTATGTCTAATGTGTCGTCGTCTATGGTCCTTCCGTCTATAGGTCTATAATGAATCTCTATTCAGTCCAGGGTCTTCGTATCTTTTCAACGATAAATGAACTTCCGGTAAGGCGGGTCTGTAATTCCCGGATTATAGCCTTGTGAGCGGGCCAGTTGTGCTCGCTAACGACCTTGTCCAGAGCGCTAAGCAGGCGTCCTAATCGCGCAACACGTGCGGTGAGGAGGCTCTGTAGGACAAGGTGTTCGTCATCGTCATCCAGCTGTCTGTTGCGTATGCTGATGCCGTAGCCCCGGTTGCGGCTCTCGTCCGCACCCTCGCTGTCATCAGAGTACTTGCGCCGTTTTCTGTCTTCGGGGCCTTGGCCTATCATCTGTGTGGCCGCATCCGAGCCCGCCCAAGAGGCACCGTTGCATAGGTCCCCGAGCGTAGTCAGAATCCTCCGGCACATTGATAAGAGGAGCATGGTATAAGCTGACTGTGCCGTACACCTCCTACACTCGAGTAGCTCCTCGCACTCGATAAGCGCCTTTTTCTGATATCGTAGCATGTCGTCGGCGTTGCGCCACAGGTCATTCTGTCCCCAGACGGCGACTTCTATGGCCTCGTATGTGCTAACCGCCTGAGAGAAGCAGGAGCAGTTCGTGTCACATGTGTCTGGTGATGACGGTACCGTTGAATTCTTGCTGTCGACGCTGAATACGACATCTTCTCTTTCCGATGTGCCGTCCCAAGGTGATGTGATATCGTCAGACGTAAACGTAAATGGCTGGTTCCATGGCCGCATTGCGTCTGAGGGGTCCATATACTCTCCATCTGGAATCAGTCCAGGTATGCTCTCAGGCGTAGTGAAATCGGAGACTTCGAAACCCCCGAGGCCTAAGTCTAAGTCGTCTAGCGTGTTGCTGTAGGTTGTCTCCTGATTTGATATGACTGTGATGAAGTCGTCATCGGTAGCTGCATCTACGCAGGGTGCTGAGGAAGGTCTTGAATGTGATTGGAATTGGGGGGTTTCCGGTGGTGTTGGCACTGGTGCTCGTACTGGTGCTGGTGCTTGAGCTTGGGGTACAGCCTGGGGCTGTGACTGTGATGGTGCTTGTGTTTGTGATGTTGACTGTGATCGCGAGTGCGATTGTGATTGTGATTTCTTGTGACTATTTCCTCTTGGAGGGCTAGGATAGCGACAGTCTATCTTCTTGGAAAGACATCGCTGGCAGCCGTGTGGCTCTCCAGAGCATTTCAACTGTGGAAGACAGAATGTTTAGCCCAACAGGTCCGTGTAAGTCATGATAGGGGTTCAGTTTATGGCCACCTACCTTGCTAATCCGACAGTTGGTGCAGGCGATTTTAGCTAACCTTCCTTCTCGTTTCCTAGAGAAAGGCGGTGTCGTTGTCTCAAAAGTATACGTCTCATCGGAGAGACTATGCTTCAAGGTGCAGAACATCGTGCGTATGTGCCTACGGGCGTATGTGTGTATGTGTGTGTGTATGCGTGTAAGTGTGTAAGTGTGTAAGTGTGTGTATGTGTATGTGTATGTATGTACGTGTAAGTGTATCTGCTTTCGTCCTGCCAAGCAAGATCGTGAATTTAGAGTTAGAGTATCGGGATTCGGAAGCTAAGTTGCCCTTCCTTGTATGCCGTGCGTGCGTGCGGCGGCAGTTTTGGGCTGTATACCTTATATACACACACACACACACACACATGCAACACAGGCAATAGACAATACACACTACCCAGACCCAGCTATTGACCAGTACTGTCATCACACGCTTACGGCCTCTGCAGGGCCATACAGGTTCTACACCACCTCGATACCGATCCCTGATAGTCGCGAGCCCTTCCTACGCCCGCTAGCGCCCACTATCATCAGAGGCTTTCTCACTTTCACGAGGGAATCGTCGTCTCAAAAAACAATGGGACCGTGGTGCTGAAATCTGCTGCCCTTGTCATGGCGGCAGGCAAAGCCAGGGGGGTCTGGTCTTGTCTTAGATAAGGCTTAGTGTGTACGATAGATATGCCTGCATATCGCAAGCATGTAAGCAAAGAATTGTCATTCAGTTGCAGATTGCAACAGACTCTTGACGAGTTGCAACAGCGAGTTTAGTCTCCCCACCAATGAGCGCGCCTCCTGAGAGGTGTCCAGCGGTCTTACTACTCCCCTCACGCTCCCCTCACGCTGTGCGCGCGCTGCACTCGAACCATTCTTCAAGTCCCAGACCCAATCCCGAGATCCTCTCTCCCGTCGTGGGCTAGATTACTCATTCGCTTCTCACCCCTCTCGCGCTCTTAGCTACCTACCCACCTACCCACCTACCCACCCCAAACGCCCAAATGGCGGTCTTATCAAGCCTGCCCTTTCCCTGTGGCTTGGCGCTGAACCCTAGCCGCTTGGCTAGTGCAGACTATGCTGCAGACTACAGCACGACACTAGACCCCAAAGGTGCCTCGCCTATATATTCTGTATATGTAGTATCATGGTATGTAGTATGGTACATAACAGACTTCACATGTACGTACGTACAGGCACCACCACCAGCACCAGCAAAGACGACTACTACATACTACATCACCTACAACCGAAGTACGTAGTTGTATATGTACTGGTCAGCACCCTACTTGTACCTCCCTACCTACATCACCTACTTATACCTACTTACTTACCTACCTATATAGGCTTTCTTATATAGGTACCTAGTAGCATGCACAGCATTATACGGATCTTGCATATTAAATACCGAGTGCCAGGAGTCTCCAAGATGAGACATCTTAGTGCAGGCACTGGACCCTGGTACGGTAAACACACCGTAGATCAATGAGGCTAAGGAGGAAAAGGTTGGGGACCTACCTGTTGACAGATTCAACGTTGCCTGCCGGACACCAGCTGAAACTACCTAGGCTGGGAAGCTTTGCCAGACACCACATTACATTACCTACATACAGCCATGCATAGCGGCCACTACCACACTATCGAGATACCTACCTACTGTACATCTAGTAGGTAGTATGTAAAGTCCACTACATACGCATTAACCTATCTACCTAGCTGTAGCACCACCAAGCCTACCGCCACTATCCACAAATACCTACTTGCCGTCACGACGAACCGCTATAGCATGTTCAGTATAGCTACTTACTTACAGAGTGGCTAGCGCCACTTATGAATTCAGCGTCCTTCCGCATGCAATAGTTCTTGGCATCACGTAACACAAGCCTAGCGCTCCTTCACCAGCCGGCAATGCGTTGTCAGGTCAGATTAACCCGTCGTGTAAGCTTACACACCAGCTCGGGGTTTTAGCGAGGGGAATGAAAGAATCTGAGTCCTTTTTTTTTTCTTCCTCCCTCTCTAATCTCTTCCTTCTCTCAACCCTCATCCTATCCCTTGTACATGGCGTATGTGTACAGGCATGTATGAGCACGTACCTTTGTTCGATCTGGGTATAGTGTCATCTACTCGGTAGTCATCAGACGGAAAGTATTGTCCGTCCGACCAACCGCACGCGCTAGAGCTAGCTATGTATGCGCATACTTAGGCACATTGGCACGAGTTGGCCCTGCAAAAGGGACCTCGAAGCGAGTTGGGCGCCGCCAGTCTGCCCCGTATATGCAGTGTTTCTGCACTGTCGGTACTGGTGCGTGCGCACCTAC
>JAPESX010000125.1:0-27822 GCA_029590615.1 Nemania bipapillata | reverse complement strand
ATCATGACGCCGGCGTTGCAGATGAGGATGTGCAGGGGCGTGTGGGCAGATAGGAACTGGGCGGCGCAGGCGCGCACGCTGGCGAGGGACTCGAGGTCAAGCTCTAGGAGGTGAACACGGTCGCTGGTGACCATGTCACCAAGGACGGTTCTGGCTTTATTAAGATCCCGAGCCGTTAAGTACAATGTGGCTCCGGCAAGATATAGTGCTCGGGCAGATTCTGTGCCAATACCAGCTGAACAGCCGGTGATGAGTGCAGTCTTCCCAGTGAGCTTTCCTTCGAGCTGTTCATCCTTGATGATTTGTATTGCTGTTGGGCGAGAGTCACCGGGCCCATTTGGGGACTCGTGTACGGAAACATAGCGGGAAGCCATGGTTTATGGTAGAGGCTTGATCTCGGAAAAAGAAATTAAGTAAAAGTATAGTTGTTCGGACGATACACGAAAATTCAAGAGAGGAATCCTGAGACCGACGACGAGAGGGAGGACTTTATATTCGACGATCGCGATGACTCCTGAGTCAGGTCTATGTAATAACTAACGGTTTTCAGGTACTGTCAAAGGGGCATTGCGATAAATACTTGATACTGCTAACCCTCATATGATTGGATTTTCACGCAAGGTATGGTACAGAGCTACGATTCAATCGCATATGCCAGATAGCGGCCTTGGCCGAAGTCATCCATAGGTGCAATCCTCACTAGTGGCGACTCATGGCAACATATACTAACCTACCCTAACGGACTTACCATATGCTCTAAGGCCTTAAACGCCGCCGCATTGCACGCCCAAGCAGGACCGTGTGTATGTATACTCGTCGCATAGAGCGGAGTGGAGAGGTTAAATTTTCGAAAGTGAGCTATAGCGTCATAACATCGCCATGCCGATGTCGAATTGTAGCCGCACTAATGCCGCTGGATTATCATGCATTAGCTTCGGGACGCTGTCCCAGTCTAACTGCTTCGGATCAAACCGCCCTCTTCGTGGCATCTGGTATTCGGACTTAATCTTGTCTAACCCCGCCATTTTTCCTGTTGAATACCCAGCGAACTTGGCAGTGCTAGTGTAGATTGGGGTATCTTTCACTCTCTGCTGTGTTAATAGGTCCGGATCTATGGTTTTGGACGAATAGGCCGCATTTTTTACTGCAATGACTAACAACTGGCTATCTTCGACAAGGTTCGTAGTGGCAGCTCTGTCGGACGTTGATTTGCAATCAAGTCTAGCAGAGCGGCATTCTTGTTCTTCAGTCCATAGGTATATAAGCCTCAGTCGGTCCTCCAAAATATACACAATCGTTTTGAACTCTTCATTCCACAACCATCCAAGATTACTTATACCATTTCCCATACTCTGATACAATGGCTCGCACATTCCAAGTCGGTAGTGACCAGGTCGCCTCTCCCGGATTCGGGGCAATGGGCCTCAGTTTTGGCCTTGGAACTGATCTCAGCTTTGAAGAAGCTGAACCCGTCTTGCTAAAAGCCATCGAACTAGGTTGTACCTTCTGGGATACAGCTGTAGGTTAAGCATCTTCTGATATGTAAACAGTGCTAAGCATGCCGACTAACGGTGTATGACTAGGTTGTCTATAAAGACGGCGTCAATGAGGAGATCCTAGGAGAATTCATTAGGAAGCACAACGTCCGCGATAAAGTTTTTGTATGTCTCTAACCTCATCTCAAAATTAGCCCCTTACCCCTATCTAACGATGGTCTATAGATTGCTTCTAAGTGCGGGTTCAACGTTTTTGAGGGCCCTCGGAGTGTTACGAATTCTCCCGCTCATATCGAAGAGTACATTGAGGGAACCATTAAGCGACTAGGCTTCACTCCCGACTTGTACTATCTTCACCGAATTGATCCCAGTATGTGACATGCATCAGGCCATCTGCGATAGTCGTAACCACAAACTGACCTTTGCCTGAAGACACACCGCTGGAGGAGTCTATTCCAGCCCTTGATAGAATTCGAAAAGCTGGCAAGACCAAGTATATTGGCCTCTCTGAGTGCTCAGCTGCTACCCTACGCCGGGCTAACTTAAGTTAGTGATCATCTTTCATTCGCTGAACCCCTTTTACTAAAGCAGCTTTCTAGTTGCCAAGATAGATGCCCTTCAGGCCGAATACTCGGCCTTCGAGACACTACATGAGACAGACGGTTTGATAGAGACGGCCCGGGAGCTAGGCGTAGCCTATATCGCATACAGTCCGTTAGGACATGGGTGGCTTGTCGATGACTTTCAGTACAAAAGCCCTGATGACTTCGCCCCTGATGATTTCCGCCGATTGGGTAAGTACTTCCCACATTAGGACCCCTGACGTGCAGGTTCCCCCCCATCGTCGTCATAGGTGCTAATACGCCTATATATAGTACCCAAATTTCAGGGTGAAAACTTCTACAAGAACCGTGCTATTGTGGACGAGTTCAAGAAGCTCGCCACTCGAAAGGGATGTGCGATATCACAAATTGCTCTGGCTTGGGTTGCCGCGCAGGGCATGATCGCCATTCCAGGTACTACGAAGGCGCATAGGCTCGAAGAGAACTGGGCTTCACGGAGCATCGAGTTGACTGAGGATGAACTGAGGGATATAAGGGTCGTAATTGATGCTGCTAAGCCTCATGGTAATCGCTATGCTCCCGCACAACAGGCTCTAGTAGGGCATTAAGAGGTCGATTCATGTAAGGGACAGCTTATCTCTGAAGACTTATATTGTACCGTTGGCTACATGTAGATAAGTTGTGAATATCAAGAGAACCTTATACAGGCTTTAGCCTCTATTCAACTACCTTAGGGCTATGCATACCTACCGAATGGGTGTAATAGATTGTACTAGCTGGGCGCTGGTAGAAGGGAGACCCGGAATATAGACAGAAACGAATCATCGATATGTCAATCAATCTAGCACAGCCGAAACTTAGAATTCTACATTCGAACATGCGCATCATACAAGAATACTAAACACGAGGGTTAGATAACTATTATATAGGTATAGAAAGTAGATACGGTATAGCCAATATTAGTAAAATATAATGCAAGGGGCTCGTATGCTAGTTCATTTCTACTTATTCGATACTTTTTCGCTTACCCCTTAACCCCTATTTTTCTGCCTCGTTCAATAACATCTCCCATTAGCTCACTACTATAATCGTTAAGCTTCCGCTTGCCACAAACATTCCCCAACCCACCCAAGGAGGTTTGTTCCTGTAAAACTAGCTGAGATGTGTACACTGCTAATACGCAATACGCGCCATGGAGGGCATGTGCAGAGCCAATATCGGTAGCATCGCAAACTTCATATTGAGAAACCGTATTAAATATAAAAGTTCGGACGAAATAGGGTCGAATAATATGATAGGGATAACTGATGGCGATAAGATATTATTTCCGGAGAGATAGAACATATTATATAAAAACGACCATACCACGATACTCATCATGCTCCCTGCTAAGTCTTAGCGTCGTTCTGGCTATCTCTTATAGTGTTGGTAAAAATACTTTATAGAATAGTGAGGACTAGGCAGTAAGTAGATTAGTTGAATTATATCGTGATCGGTCGGTGAAGGGATAGATCGTTGGATTGTTTCCTGACTACCTGGGTTTCGTATTTACAGTGGATGCGTTACTCTCCAGGAATCAAACCGTTGAGATATCTCGGTCTAGTAAATTGCATACTAGCTACCTAAACCATTTTCCAAAAATATCTCCAATATGCTGAAATGAACGCCTAATACTAACAATGGCTCCTCATCTCGTTTCAATCACCCATGCATCAACAGGGGAACAGCTACTTCACTGAGTAAATTCGGGTCGATAACAATTCAAGATGCGTAGTATGCAGGAAGCCGCCATTTATTTTACTTGGCCTCAGGCCGGAATTGTTTGCATGTTCAACTCGCCCTCTATTTAGGGAAGGCCTCAACATCGGACTTGCTGGCTCCATTCTCGTTGATGGTCTCTCTCTTCTCGTGCTTCACGGAGGGTTTCTGGGGCCTTTCGCCGCCCCCGATTATTCTGCAGTGTCTCCAACACGGCTGTTTCGTTAGGAGAAAAGAACGATTTAGTCTCGATAGATCGAAATTTTCTGCGTGAGAAAGTAAGCGATTGGGTTGGATTGGAACCTGAGGCACTTTTTGAATATGCAATAAAGTTGCCTCATAAGCTGGATATTACTGTTTTATCGAATATCTCTCTTTATCTACAAAGCCGCATGGTCCCACCTTTTATTTCACTAGAGGTAAGCCGAAGGTCTCTACAAGGATAGTAAAAATATTAACTAGATAGGTACCTCACTAAACCATCGGGATTATGAGACGAGAGTCTATGACTCTGTAGTGGCTTACAAGGCGCGTTTTGGAAGCATATACACTTGATAAAAACTCGAAATATTAAGTGTCGCGCGTCCTGAAGTTTAAGCCATTGGCATTTCTTTTGATCTTGACTTTTCTCCTCAAAAGGCAACTTTGATTCCAAGTACTCAAGACATGAGCCAACATTACGTGTCACGCTTCTTGCGTCTACTGCTTTCATATCCTAGTACACTGAGGCAAATATTTAGAAAAAATATTACCGCGCCGCCTTACAGCCTGATTGATTCTGTTGCTGGTGTTTCTTCCATGGTGGATACGGTTTCTGGGCTTCCTTCCACCCCACCTTCACTTTACGTCGACCTTGAGGGAGTCCAACTATCACGCCATGGAACTATATCTATCATGCAAATCCATACCCCCACAACGGGCCAGAGCTACCTTATCGATATAAAGACACTCGGGGCGGCGGCCTTTTTGACTCAGGGAACACTTACATCGAACACAATGAAGAAGATCTTGGAGTTGCCGTCCATTCCGAAGGTTTTCTTCGACGTGCGTATGGATTCTGATGCGTTATACAGCCACTACGGGATCGAGCTCCAAGGTGTTCAGGATCTTCAGCTCATGGAGGTTGCGACACGAAAAGGTCTTAGAAAATTCGTCGTCGGACTAAAGAAATGTATCGAGAGAGACATGCCCATGACAAGGGCTGAGAGAACTGCCTGGACGAAGGCGAAGGAGGACGGCCTCAATCTCTTTGCTCCGGAGAGAGGCGGAAGCTACGAGGTATTCAACGAAAGGCCCCTCCCAGAGAAGATTGGAATATACTGCGCCCAGGACGTCCAATATCTGCCACGCCTCTGGAACCTATACAATAGTAGGCTTGATACTGCGTGCAGCGCTAAAGTCCGGGATGCTACCATAGATCGAGTCATGCAGTCCCAGGCTTTGGATTATGATTTGAAACCAAAACAGAAATTTCGGGCTCCGAAAGGATGGTAGGAGCATTGGGAATCAAGGAGATATCTACGCAGGCAAGGAGAGTAGGTCTTGAAGGATGAACGTCCATGTTTCCAATCATCTCTATGTTGTTATTGGCTTGTATTGGCTAGAAATCCATATTATCTCGCAACTGAAATTTATCATCACTTACTTTAATTACAGGAGAATTAATATGGGCTAACTGTTAGCTGTAATAACACCTGTTGGACGGTTGTTCGGTGTGAAGAAGGTAGGTGAGCCTGTATTCTTGGTACACAAACGAAGTTGTAGTTTGACCGGAGGACGATTTTGTAGACGATTTTGTTCGCGTAACGAATATGTTGAGCCATTAGGCTGCTAGTATTTAATTGGTTAATAAGAATACTTTCTTACTTATAAGAAAATCTAGAAGAAAGTTTTATTTCAAGATCTCATTGGCTATAGGTTGCGCCACTATCTAGTAGCTTAACAGCTAAAAATATAGTCTAAATATTGCCAGCATGATTTATGAGAGTGGCCGTATTAGAATAAATGCTTCGACCCAAGTGAAGTTGGCAACTGCGACCTTGACAATATTTAAACTAATAGTTTTTCACATAACAGGACTAATCTTAATATTATAGCTTTCTTGATAGTTACTAGTAGTCTACTACATGAATGTATTAATCTGCTATTACCAGAGTGAAAATACTGCAATGAAGGAAATAACGACTATATTCACTCTTCCAGCCGCATCTAACGTTGAATTTATAAGTAATTAAATTGTGATGCCAGAACCGAGCCAAGAGGATTATGCGGAGAAGTAAGCCCCCCCTTGATTATAGCAGCAGCTCTCTCCGCAAGTGCGTACACTGCAGCACTCGGGTGTCCGCTCATTAGATTTGGTATTACCGAAGCATCGACAACGCGGATGTTGGCCGTCCCGTACACTTTAAGCATTGGATCAACGACACCGCCTAATTCTCGGGGTAGCATGGCGCATGTTCCTACGCTGTGGAATGCCGAAGCGCCTATACAAGATATTAAGATTAGGAAAGACGTTGAACAGGTTGACTAAGTTGGATTAAACCTACAAGAGCTAGTTAAATACTTTGTCCATTGGGTATCCGTAGCATTCTGGGGTAATACTGAGTCCCCAGGAACTAAGAAAGTCGCTGTGAATTTGTCCAAGGTCTGGGTTGACCAGAGTTTCCGAGATAGCTGGCCGGCGCCCATGGCCGTCTGCATATCCAAGTTAATGGATAAGAAATTGGAATCTATCGCAGGATTGTTCACATCCCCGGAAGAATCGAGGTGAACACTACCCCAGGAAAACGGCAAAGTTGTCGTGAAGACGGAGCCTACCACGGTCCCTAAGGAGAAGAATTCAAACTCGGCGATACTAGAATTTTCCTTAAATATCACGTCATGCTGAACTTGGAATCGTTTCTTCAAGGCTTCAACTGATAGATCGCCCCCGAGGCGTTTTGACACTGCTTCGGCCCAGGACACGAGCTGGCTCCTAGTAGTGTCAGCGATGGAACTAGTCCTGATTCCAAATATATCCTCAGCAGCGGCAAAGGCAGCAAAAGGAACGTGGCCGCTAAGATTGTTGGAGGATTGGAACATAAGCACCCAGAGGGGCTGATCCTGTAAGCCTTCGCCAGTCCCTGGGAGTGGGATCTTCGCTTCTATGCCATTTTTTTCTAGAATCCTGTGATTCATGTCAGTATGTCTTGCGTGCCGGTAGCCTTTTTGCGTACCTGGGGTTCCCTATCCCTGATGCCTCAAGAATAAGAGGCGACACAAGGGTGCCGGTGGATAGGATCACCTCTCTTTTAGCAGTGATAGACGCTAATTTCCCTTGGCTGTCTATGTACTCGAAACCGGAGGCAACGAGCTTGTTATCAGAAGTACAGTTCTTGAAAGTGATTCTCTTGACGGTGCCTTTGATGATCTGAAGATTTGGTCTCTTATCAATGGGTTCGTAATAAGCGCGAGCTGCGCTTTCTCGAACGTTTGCATCTCGATCTAAGGTCTGTGGGTAAGCACCAAACCCACGAGTCTTCCCACTATTTAGATCTTGGTTAAGGGGTAATCCAAAGCTTTCACAAGCTTCCTGGGCTGAGCTATGGAAAGAGCTATTTTGAATCTGATAAGGTTGCCCGGTTTTGAGGTACCCGTCTTCTCCATGATACTGAGGCAAATAGGTTATCCCGGCGCCGAGCTGAGAAGTCGTTGGGATTGCAAATTGCTCCGAACGGATGAAATATGGGAGAAGCGTATCCCAATTCCATCCGGTGTTGCCGAGCTTTCCCCAGGCGNTCGAAGTTAGCTTTATCCCCCCTCATATAGTACATTCCTGGGCGCAATGGTTAGCCGTCTACCACCTCACCAGCTTGCCGAAATATATACCGTTAATGACAGTAGTACCACCAATCGCTTTGCCTGCACTGTAAGTGAGGACCCTGCCCCCTAGCTGGGGTTGTGCGGTGGAGTTGTAGTTCCAGTCTAGCAAGGGGCTGAAGCTGATTCCAGCCAAGTCTATATCCAGCACGAGGGAATCATTGCGGACATCGTCACCCGGCTCGATAACCGCGACAGTGATATTGGGGTCCTCAGACAGCCGATTCGCAATGACAAGGCCGGCTGTACCTCCACCCGCGACCAAAAAGTCGAAGGCCAGGCATTGACAAGCTGCGCATAGAGTGAAGGAGACCGAAAGGCAGTACAGCGTCTTCATGACTTCGATGTATAGAATGTCTACGTTGTTTTGGTAAAGTAACAATGAGACACACCATAAGCAGGTGCTAGAAAAGGTCAAACTCCAGTTGGGTAATTCGAGTTTATATAAATTCTAACACACTGCCACAGGCACGCAATACCACATGCATTCCTGCCTGGGCATTACCTATAGTACAACTCTCCCATGTGCTGAAAGCGTACTGTATTCTAGGCAGGTTACGTGTGTACTTAGTAGGTACTCAGTGACTAGGTACCTATATGTAGTGTGCCCGGATACCCCACTGGCCGAGGGGCAGCGCCATGCCCCAGTCAAAAAGTCCCTGGACTATCCCAGCTGACCATGGTCTCAGCAGACATGCTGCTTACAACAATAAACAGGAAGCGGTGCTCTCGCGTAACTAATGCGCTGGGCCTTTGGCCCGACACTGATTAACATACTTGATTACTGGACACCCTTGCTCGCTTGATGAGAGACGTTGAAATAAGCATTCATTTCGGCGCGCTAATTCGCGCTATTCATCCTTGTGTATGGGTTGTACTACTAGCTACTAGGTAGGGGTATGCAAGCCCAGAGTTGTAGAGGTTGGAATTAGGAGAGTTTACTGGTAGTACCAGCATAAAGTAATTAGAAACTTCAGGCCAAAAACCACCAACTAGCCACAACAACCGCAATGCTCACAACGCCGAGACCAATAGTTCTTGCTATAACGGAATTAATCTTCTTCCTTTTGCCTTCGACTACCGCTGAGTGCGCACCCCGCTCATTAGTGAACGGGAAGGGGACATCTGGAACGTCTTTACCAAGAAACTCACAGAGCGGCCCCCAGCCTGATCCCATCTTATATTCTAGCCGTTGCTCCCGTGGTACAGCATCTCGTAACTCGCGGTAGAATGTGTCGTATGTCTTCCGCCCATGTGCTTCAATCTCTTCCTTGGAACTGGCGTTGAAGAACCCGAAGACCAATTTCCTCATGGCGTGGCCAGCCCGAAAGCCCACGAGCTTCCAGGCAAGAAACATCTGGAACTCGAAAAGCGGGATGAAAAGGTTGTTCAAAATCTCAGACTTGAAGCTTGGCCACCAAGAATCAAAGTCACGCTGAACAATGACAACCTTGGCGTCCGGATAGGCCTTGAACAGTTCGAGGGTGAAGGGTGCAGAAGTGTCGCAGACCACTTCATACTCGTTACCCCATAACTCGTCCCAGTCGTGGCGTGTAAACGGCGGTCTTGGGCGTGCATGTGGCACAGACGGCCAAGTGGCTTCTGCAGCTTTCTCTAATTCAACCCAATTCCCACGCCAGTTTTCATCGAGGGCATGGAAGGTCTTGAAGCCCAGGATGCGGTACGCCTTGGCCAGAGAATGAGTGCCCATGCGAAACAGGCCGGCATGTAAGACCTTTAGGCCATCGCTAGATTTTGTGTCTGATGCAGCCATTCTGAACCTTGATATCAATAAAGGTGATAGGGGGCCACTCCACTGATTATTGATTGACAATAAAACGTGAGAGATGCTGCTGAAATCTGTGGTTGCGGCTGCGGAGACGAGGATTGAAAAACATAGAAGCTTGAAAGAACAGACGTACAACCAATCTGCTGGTTTATATGCCTAGTCTAGGACTTATCATAAAATTGATCAACAAAACGCCGCCCCTTTCCCCCCACTCACACTCAGCGCACTGTAGCACATTGACAGGCGCCGAACACCCCTTGCCTACAGTACGGCATACAGGACATCTAGGCCTAAAACTTGAAAATCGAGCAATTTATAAATAGAACAAAATGCTACCTTAACTATCCAGTCGTTACATTGTACCTGAATCTTCATTTTTGCAATCATTTTTATGTAGCATTGGAATTGCAAGTGTATGATCTCCAATACGATATGTATCTCCGGTGCAATTACACAAAGCAACGCAAACACAACAAGGCAGGGTAAAGTCCATTCTAGTAATAAATGCGGAGGGTTCCTCATGCCATTAGAATATTTCAATAGAGGCAGCGCAAGTGCATTGTATGCTAGATAGTACTTCTTAATTCATAATATTACATCATGGTTCCTACTAAGCCACGTTGCGCAACGATATTTCGTTTGTCATTTTCTATAAGTACAGAGTGGGATAAAGATTCCAACCATCGTGACCTAGTGCTGCAGAGGGTGGCTTGCATAGCCTCCAGGTGCGTGCGTAGAGCTTGATTCTTGAAGCTCAATGTAATTAGCCTGGATAATACCGTCCGTGCTACCACTAGATTGCTTTCCAAGGCTGTCTTGTGACAACTTGGAGCTAGAAGACGTCCGGGTTGAGAACAAAGACCGAAGCTTGGAATAGATAGGTGACGTGGAGAATTGGTTGATCCAGAAAGATCGAAGGGCGGGCACACAGCCGACGATGATTGCAATACTCGCCTCGAGAAATCTGGGGAAAGTCAGGCTCTTGTGATGATTGAATATGGCATGGATTATACTAACGACAAGATGATTGAAGTGGTACCGAGGTTGGATACGGCGATCCCCGTGGCAACCTGAACTTTGTAGGATAATGCAATTGTACTAGCCACAATAGCACTAAGTTAAAGTTAGAATCAAGTGCAAGGCATAAAGTAAGAGTTGTATGTGGTGGGAAAATGATGAGGGCCAACTCACAAAATTCCCGCCGTAAACACAATAGATAAGCCAATCTTCTTGTTTGTCGATAATTGCAGGTGAAAGACAATCGGCAGAGGAAGGGAGAAGGCAATGAGATCTAATGCCAATGACGCAACCCCGTGGACAAGCCCGTTCCGCCCCCCAGCATTGATACAGCCCAGCTCGGTGAGTTGATCATGAACTTTGCCGGCTGAGCATTCAACAGAGACATAGAGCAACGAGCCCAGGAAGATGAAAAAGCTCACTCCGAGAGTAGTCCAAACCGTAATTCTAAGCCACTTTCTGATACCAAAAAGTCGTGCGTAGAGAACAAACACAGGAACTTTCGCAAAGTATATTGAGAAACCCCCGATGATGGCCTCCGCTATCAGAAACTATTCAATCGTATTAGCGCCACTGTGTACATCTCAACCTATATGGGGATAGCTTGAATACCTGTGTGAAATCTCGAACGGATATAGTTGTGTCGGCGATATTAACTAAAAGATTATGCTTTAGGGTCAGATATAAAAGCCGAAGCTCACGACTGCGACTTACGTAGGAGCTTGATGTACACCCCGAAGTTAACGGCCTGGAGAGCCCATGCAAATACAGCTAAGTCTGCAGTAGTCAGGATCAATATGCTAATTTGGCAAGATGGTTTGGCTTAAAATAGTTCGGTATGACGTACAGTCATCAGCGTAGAGATGCTTTGAATAACCAAAGCTGTTAATCAGACGTATAATGACGAAGATGCCAGTTACTCCGAAGACCACTATACCAGCAGTCAGAAACCCTGCAGCAGTTACCTCATTCCCTGGTAAGGCGAACAACATTGTGCTAGATTGGCGTAATTTGGACGGAGTAGGTAGCGAATTGTGTATGGTAATAGAAGGTCAGCCATAACAATTACAAGGTTCATACTTGAATTAATATATTTCAAGTTGAGAGGCTGTAGGCGAGTTGAGCACGTCAGGTAGGGAGTCGAGTTTGCTTGTGGAATAACTAACAAGGACCAGAGCCAAAAATACATCGCGACTGATGCGTTTACCTTGGCCCCCACGAGCGCGACAACCGAAATACCCGAGGCGGCTCAGGGCGACACCTTGCTGGTTATTGCATGATCAGTCAAGCCCCAGCCACTACACCTCTACAGTATGTAAGTACTGTATGGTATTGTAGATGGCGGGGTAGCAATTGGCGGCCACGCCTCATGACCGCAGCATATCAAATGATACCTCAGGAATTGCAAATGATTTATCTATCTAGCAGATAGTGCATGGTGGTAAATAAAAACTATATCTACACCGCTGCATCAAACCGGATACCTGCACATATTCCCTCGCTTTCTTGAAGGATCGTGTGGCTTGATGTGCTAACTCCTATATGACCCTTACAATACTACACAGCGTTGCAAGCGACGCATCTATCTGACGGTTCACTATCGCTACCGCTGCGTCGATATCTGTAGTTTCACTACATGCCCAACTAGATTACTAGAATGGGCAAAGCTACGGGTATTGTGCTAAGAATGAGGCAGCACAGCAGATCCATCTGCAGGCGCCCAGCTACCACGCCAGCGTCGCACAGCGTCGCATCTCACCTCCATATAAGTCGGAATCATTATCCTGTTGCCGTATCGGGAGTGTACCGTGTTACCAATTTTGCCCGTAGCCAAATGTGCTGAGTACCCAAAGTACTGTTACACGCGCCGGACGCGATAAGCAATTTAATATACTTTGTACTGCCAGTTGTAGCCACCTATAGTCCTAGACAAGCTTCCCTCCCTCAGATACAACGAACGATCCGGGCCTCGCCTATGAATAGGCAATGGTAGTTCAGTCATTAAGACCATGTGTATCAGGTGATTGTAATTATTTCGAATAGAGTCAATTTCAAGCCGTAATACCACTCCTTGTTACAGTAGATACAAGACACCGCTACAACACCCCTTAAATCATACATGAATGCTTTGATATCGCAAGCAGCAGCTAGCAGTGACTATAGTGTAAAGGCTATATGTAATCAGATGATCTGCTCGCGGAGCCTCACGTGCACCGGCATGCCATCCTTGGGATGCACCTAATAGGCATCGTGTTAGAACCCTGTTCCGCCACAGATACGAAGATGTATGGGAACTCGTATGAGGGTTCAGTGACTCACAGCACCAGCGCCGACGGGATACAACCGTTCGCCGTTGACAAGGTGAGACGGTGTCGCCTTATCGCCTCTGCAAGAAGGTTGTGGGGAGTCAGCACATTCAACGCCGTAATAGAACGTCTACTTACCGTTGCCTATCCCATTCGTCCCATGCTTGCTCGATGTCAAACTTCCGCGCGGTGAGTATAGCGACGAGTTTTAGCTGGGTCAGTGCAAGCTCCATGCCGATGCAATTTCGCGGACCTGTAAGTTTATAAGCGCTCATAGCAGCGGAGGCAGTACGTGTTTCGCTGTGACTACATACCGGCCGAGAATGGGACCCATGTGTCTTGTACTGGGCGCAATGGGTGCCCTGCTTCGACTATCCAGCGCTCAGGCCGGAATCTGGACGGTTCGGGCCAATACTCTGGGCTGGTGTGAATCCGGTGGGCGGAGAGCCAGAGCCCAGTCCCCTCCGTTGGGTACCGGATTGGCGATCCGGGAACTGCCAAGTAGAAATCCCGACGCCCTTCTCGCATGGTGGACGCAAGGGGGTAGATTCTCAATGTCTCCTTGATGACGGCGAGCGTGTAAGGTAGGGAGTTGAGAAGGTGTGGCGATTTCGTCAGGACGTTGGTGGCCGAGTCAATGTCGCGCCCAAATATGGCGTCGTGCTCGGCCCTGAGCTTCGTTAAGCAGCTGGGATTATCTTCAAGGCATTTGACCATGAAGCAAATGGTAGAAGCCAGCGTGTCATGTCCAGCGAATACAAAAGACTTCAAGTTACTAATTAATATTTCAACGAAGCCTTCGTCTGGATTCTGAGGTAGCGCATTGGCGTCCTCAGTATTGGTTGGTGACGCTAGAGCAACTTCCATTAGTGTCTGTGCCCTACCGCTGCTCAATCCGTCATCTTCAAGGTTGAGCTTCTTCCGGATCTGGGGTTCTAGAATTTTCTGAATTACTAGGTTGTTCTTTGCGACACGAGCGCGATGCCAGGGTGATAGTTTCAGTAGCAAGCCTCCAAGTGGGTATGTGGTCATCCCCATGGCTAACATTTGTCCGTAGAACGCCCGTTGTAGTGGGCTTGATTCTGTTCTCGACTGTTCATATAAATGCATATTTCTGAGGCCTTGTCAGTATCGATGCCATCTATTCGGAGACAGACTTAATCACAGTGTTGCTCTAGCAATAACATCGAACGACAGATTTGTAGTCCTTTTCTCCAGCTGTATGACAGGTCCCCATGTCCCAGATGGCCCAGCTGCCTGTTCGAGTCCGTCCACGAATATGCTAACTTCCTCTACAAGGTCAGGAAGAAGCGCAGCGACGTTGCGAGGGCTAAAACATGGATTTAAGATTGTTCTCCACTTCTTCCACTCATTTCCCTCCGTGGATAGGATATCTTTGTTAGCAGTTAATGGAGTTAAGTACCGAGTGAGAAAGGATATCTTGGGCAAGCTTTCAACTTGCGTAAACTGAGCCGCTGCAACAGCATCATAGACCAAAGTGAATATTCCATCCACGGGCCAAAGATCCAGGTACACGACTGGCGGCAATTGCGTTTCATTCGGGAAGAATCTCAAGTAGTTATCAGCAAGCCAGGTATGGAAGACATAGATATTTACATCTGGGGGATGTTGTCGTCGAAATTCTCCAAAAATAGGGAGGTGACCAAGCAAAAGTGAATGTGACGCGATTGGCTAAGAGTGGTAAGTTAATCAATTACGATCATGATCTAACAAGCGAACTGACAATTCTTTGCGCCATTAATGATCTAATAGTCGACCGGCACTTATACCCCTGGTACAGAAACCGCGCTGCCTGGCAAAGAACAGCTACCAGGCAGACTTGCAGTGTAACAAGAAACATTTTGGCTGGGCGAGCGATGCTTGGAGGGCACTAACTCTAGTATATGTATCCTAGTTGCAAAAAAAAAGAGAAGAAAAACAAAGGTATCAAATCAGGCTATTTATCAGTCGTCTCTTTACCTTATAAGAAAGGCCATAGGTAGAGTTTGGTGAATATGCCGCGTTGGATATATACTTCTGGATATCTCACGTAAACATTGACAACTTCTTATACATCTTATTTACATAACCCGGCTGATTAGGTATCATTTAGTAGGTACCCCCGTCCGGACGAACATCACAATCATTATTTACTTGAAGTTTCATTGTTAACGTTGCTGTTGATAGCAATACTTAAAGTGAAGCCCTATCTGCGCCGAAAGGTTCTACTTGGTTAGTCATCCTAAGAAACGAAACGCTTGCATCATTAACGTATGAGTGTATATAAGTTAAAATCAAATTGTTTTCCCTGTTCATAGGCGCCCCACCGGGAGAGATAAAGTTCATGATATGCAAGCACAATGTGATTCACGGGTGTTGGTTCTTCTCAAATTGTAATACGTAGGGTACGTTTCATTGGCATGATGAGGGTTATTCCACGGTTACCCCTCTTCAGGAGTATCATCCGCTTGGAAGTCTGATGCTCTCTTGCAAAGAAATTGTTATGTACCACCTGAGTACAATATATGATGCTTGGTCCCGATTCTTCAAGGCGGCAATTCGGGTTACACAACTCCTCACACGGGTTACTACTTTGGGGAGTCTCATCCTTTGTGGAGAGGAGGCAATGTGACATGTGTTCCGGGTTCCGAACAGTGCAGGTCACAGCATCAATACCTTAATCATGCTAGACACCTTCCTTCAGTCCTTTCCCCTCCATTTTCAAACATATGGTGGTCATTTGGACAATGATACTTGTATGCAGGCTCTGAGACGGTGGCCTAATGTGGTAATAGATGCGATGTAAGGAGCATTGCCGCCTAGTAAGGTCTATACATATGTAGACCCATGTAACCTGCAGTTATATCCACACTAAAGCCGCAGTTTTAAGACCGTTCTAGATACCTAGATGCCTGCAATCTGCTTACACAGTATATACACCGTGTGCTGTGCCACCACTGGAGAAAGTTATATGATATACAGTATTGCCATTATTGTTGAATATGGCGGTGTTTATACCTTATGAATGTGAAAGGTTGAGTTTAAGATGATAACAGCTGAAGTGCTTCATTAGTGTCTTTGTTCACAACTACAGGATTAGATAGCGTTATTCATATAGTGCAATTGCTGGGCGGGGATATACCGTGGTAAGACTCCCTCTACCTGTAATATATGAAGTATCAGGAAGGAATTAGAAATCGCGGAGGTAGGCTATTAAGCGCCATGTATTGTCATGAATCTATTTAGGTCTAGAAGCACAATTCTGTATTTGATGTTTTCATGCCCACTTACAGTACCCAGTAGGTACCAATGAATACAATTTTCGGCACGACTGCAACGCCGCAGTGCCGCAGAGCCAGCCTGCCTCAAAATGAGCCGATGTTATGTGGGACAGAACCCGGGAGCCCCTCTCCAAACAGGGTGTGGATGGAAGCAACTGCTTTTTTCGGCTGTCTAGGAGCGTACGGTGTTTTTGTAACATTGAATCAGCTGTTTTGTATGTCCTATTATTACAGTTTAGTGTTGCAATGTCGGCAGGTGAGACAAAGCATGAAATTAAAGAAGGTGCATGAAATAATCGCTAAGGTATCGCTAAGGTACCCAGCGTGGCGTGAACGTTGAGGATGAGGCTTGCAGAGCACTGTTGCCTAAACTAAAATGCGAAGAATACTTGGTAATGTAGGAAGTTATACGAATTCCTATTAGGGTAATAGCTGTATGCACCATGGTGCAGTGGCCAGTCTGGGTCCTTAATCTCTGGTGCGACGTATAGGTTTACTTCGACCAACAATATTTTTACATGAAGTAGAGAATGAGGATTTTTTTTGGCAAATCCCATCTTCTAAAGACCTGCCGGAACAAGAAGACAGAATGTAATTACCTGCGTTAAAAAATGAAAAGAAAATAAGCAATGAAAGTTTTGAATAGAGGGTTTGAAATATAAAGTAAGCCTTATAATAAAAAATATATATCCAAGATTTAATCGATTATGTAAATTGAAGGCTATAACTATAAATTTTGTATTCCAATCCTACATTTTAATCATACGACAATCTTATTACGCTAAAGTGAAACCTCTCCTTCTGTTCTAACTTTTCAACTTCATCTTTTCATCCTTATTGATAGAACGAAAGCATTCCGGTTAAGTATAATACAAATAATAGTGCCCCTATTAGAGTAGTAAACATATAAAAATGAAGCTTCGAAAAGAGGGGATTCAGCCTCTAAAGTATAATTAAACGAGAAGATTGTTGGTTATATGATTCTGTAGTGACAACCGGTAACATATATAGCATAAAAATATGTGTTCATATACTGTGTAGCTACTTAAATGTCCACCCTGTAACTATTTCTCTCTTTGTTACTTACGCCGACATAACCACCATTCGCCCCTTTCTCATTCTTTATCAAATTTCTGCTTCAAGTCGAGCCACTAGTGACTTCTGTGAAGGCCACCATAGTGTCCTTCTTGGGAAGCATCGTAGATCTCCACGTGAACCAGCGGCTTGCGCTTGGGTTAACAAGCTGACAGTTGTAGTTCATTATAATCTGTGCCATGATTATTTTCATAATTGCGACAGCGTAATACCGGCCAGGGCAGGCCATACGGCCCATACCCCACACATGCCATGCTTGACTAACTTCCACAAGTTTGGATGGTCCGGGCTGTGCAAAGTTGAAGTTGGTGCATGGCTCCTGAGGGGAAGTCAAATCTTCCGGTCGGGCAAATCGGAAGCCGTTAAATTCTAGAGGCTCTGGGTAGTATTCTGCGCTTTGCATGATAGCACGAACAGGAGTGCATGCCCAGTCGCCGACAGCAAGCCTGATGCCGTTTGACAAAGTAAACGGCTGTGTTGCTGCCCTTCGCATACTCACTGCAGAACTGAAGTTTAGTTTCGAGGCACAAATTCAATATCTTTGCTTAATTGGCAAACTTACTTGACTCGACTGGAGTAAGGCGTGCAGATTCTTTAATGAAACTATCAAGTAGCGGAAGACCCTTCCCTGTCCTTTCAAACTCGGAATACATACGTTCAGCTTCTTCGCGCAGCGGCTTAACGTACTCAGGATGAATGCATAGGTCCTGAATGGCAAAAGTGATTGTCTAAAAATGTTAGGGCTCAAGAATCATCAACAAATCGAGATGAGCAGACACCTACAGTTGACAACGCATGAACAGACCCGAACCAGATAGCTATAAGTTCGTGGACTATCCGTTTAGGAGTCCAGGGTTGCTGTCGGGGTGAAGTTTCCATAATATATTGAATGCAGTCTGCCTTCGGGTTCGTTAGTAATTGTCCATTGTATATATGATGGATGAAATTACATGTTTGGGGACGGAGTGGCCAAGCTTTGCTCGTTCCCTTTCTTCGCAACGTTCTGTAGCTATTGGAATCAAAGCATTATAAATGGCTTGCTGGCATGTGAGACGGCGAGCTATTAGCCTTCCTAGAACTCTCAAGATTTCACCCCTATTAGCTATGAATACCGAGATCACCACATGCCAGGGAGCTTACGGTGCAAGAACCCTAGGTAACAATTTCACAATCTCGGCACACATCAGAGTTTCCTCAACATAGTCTAGAGCTGAGACTAGGAATTCCTCATTTGTGCCTTACGGTAATATGTTAGCCCCGCTCAGATAATAATTGGATGTAACAACAAATAGGCTGCAGGAGATTTGATGCCATACTCACCTAACTCTTTTCCGAAAAATGACAGGGCATTTGACATTACAACAAGCTTTACGATTGTAGGGTAAACAGGTGAATGTCGGACCCCTAAGACAGTTTAGAGCCTACGGCCTATAGAATGAGCACATGATTAATTCACTTACTGTTGACCACCGGGTGCGTTTCGTGAGCTGCAACAAATGTTGACTTGACTTTTAAAGATAGGTCGGGAAGAATTTGGGGTAAGTTGTTGGTCAAGAGTGTCCGAAGAGCTCTCACAAACCCAACTCCCTCAGTACCTCGACGGTCAAACCAATTGAAGCCGTGCATTGTATAAACGGGTTGTAACATCTAGAGACTCTTAATACAATACAGCAGAAATGGTGACTGTCGTAATTATCATGTGCGGATTAACTCACTTGTTTGGATGCTGCCTGGAGTGACAAGGTGGTGTCCGGAGCCCGGTCAAGTTCCACAACATGCTCTTTCGAGCTCACGAAAACGTAACGAACATCTGGAGCAAAAATTTCAAATGGTTCACCATTTGACTAGTTGATATATATGTGAGTCTATATACTGGGTTCATTAGCTGTCAAGTGACAAGCGAGATCTCTTACATCATCAAAGCCCTTCTGGATAAGACCTGGACCGTCGAGGAGGTACATCCACGTATGCAGTTTCTTTTTCAAAGCCAGAAGAATTGAAGACGCTGGGTGAAATGTCTGGGATAAAAAATTCGCGTCCAAGTTAGCTACGGTCAATGAACGATGATTATGGGGAAATATACCTACCCATTCACTTCCACTCCATCTCCAAGTCATCAAGAATATGACAAAGAGGCTGGCGAAGAGAGTGACCCCGTGATCTACATAGTACGAAAGACTCGGGAGTGACTGCATGTTCATGCTTGTTATATTGCTTGAAGCCATTGGACTTTGAGGGACTGCCATGTTGCGTTGAGCTGTTGTGCGTATTTTGTACGACCCAAGGGTTTACAAAAACTAAATAGTAGGCATAAATATTTATCAATACAAAAGAAAAACATTCAATTCTGTTATTAGATTCAACTGGCCTCTTAAATGGCTATCCATATAAGAAGCTAGGGAGAGCCTATTCCGTGTGGCTGATGATCGCCGATTAATCGCATTAAATGAACTCGTGTACAAGTACAAACATCTTGATGGACTAATGGAACTCAGCAGTATAGACGCCAACTTCCTTCCTCTCGTAGCCATGTCTAGGCAACCTCGAATGCCAGCTAGATACTTGACATTATGTAAGCAATTAGATTTGTATAGTAGATACTTGCGAGGATAAGGTCTCCTAGGTCGATATCTCGACCAATAGATTTGACATGAAAGTCAGTGGTCCAAACATCTAAACTTTTGTAAACGATACTTTGCGTTGCACTTCGCCCAAGCCCCCTCCGAGTACGACCTCAAAGTCCTGAAGGATTTCCGAGTTATGACATGGGCACCTCATGTATGCTACTTTGCTTCCAAATACCTTCTTCGTTCATTCTTCCCCAGTGGATGGCCGCTACTTCTTGGCAAAAGACTGCTGGCGTAAAGAGTTTCTCCTGCAATATACACTCGCAACGAAGCGGTGTTGTTAAATCACACAGCACAGAAGGCTGACCTAAAAGAGTATAAAGAAGAGTCCGATATCCCTGTAATACTACCTCCTGATTGTAGCCACCTAGGTGGCGCACCTGTAGTGTGACTTGATGTAGTGAATCGAGACAGTGTCGCCGGCCATTCCGCATTTTATCCTTGGTATGTTTGTATACATGTTCGATACTACGTACCTGCAGGCCTCGCGTAATAGCTTTACTCATTACGGGTGGATCAAACCCACTTTGGCGACTCCTAGCTTATTCCAATAGGTACTTGACATGAGTAACCTTTCAAGACATATCATTAAGTCGGGAAATTTTTACAATGTACTACACAAGGGGGAACAATTATTGCATTGTTTTTGGCTGAGCACACCTAACTCTATTATTGCCCTTCACTTTTTAGTTCCATGGATGCCTAACACGCACACCTTAACATTTGAATCTCCTAAACTTGGCACAACCCTATTTCAACATCCTGTGTGCCGGTATTATAGGGTTTCGGTTTATCTCGTGGTTCACTTGAACTAAGAAATACTGAACTAAATTTTAAGTCTCAACAAATTTAAACGATGGAGCGTCTTCAGTTCTCTAACGAACTAGCCGTTGGAATCGTCTTGGCAGTTTTGATTATATTGATATATGTAGACCGAGAACCACTGCCGCTCAACGGCTCATTTTTCAAAAGCCAGCCTATAGTGGGGATACGCAAGGAGCTTATTCCACTAGCAAGAGCGGCACTACGTTCTGTGACACACACAAGAGAATGGGTTTTTGAGGGGTATTCAAAGGTGAGTATCCTTGACGGACGTTATGTTAGACAGGAAAGTCATTGTAACAGTCTTTCCAAGCACTCACGATCGAATTTATTTTTCGTCCTGCCATCAATTGATCGTGGTATGTCCTTGGTGGTTCCGCCCAAGCAAATTAAAAAGGTCTATGGCCTTCCAGACACTATTCTGGATGTTCATACCACGGCAAATAATACAATTCAAACAAAATGGACAATCTGGGACGACGAAGTAGCTGAAAATAACTTTCAGATGAATTTGGTTCGCAACCAAATCACACGAAATCTTGACATTCTTACACCCCCAATCGCTTTTGAATTGGAAGAAGGCTTCAAGCGCGACTGGGGTACGTCGACTGAGAACTGGAAGAAAATCGATGTGTGGAAGTCCGCCTTGAGAGTCATAGGGGGCGCTGCCAACAGCGCTTTCTGCGGACCAGAATTATGTACGTCCTTTCAATGATGTTAAGCCTATTCCCATACAAATTATTCTGCAAAGCAATACCCCAATCCCTAAGTCTCCTCAAGACCAAAAATGCTGAAGCGGAAAATAACCACTCTCTTTGATATCATAGGTAGGAATATGGACTTCATTCAGCGAGTGCAAGCTCACTCGATCTGTTTTTTTCTTGGTGCTATTGTGATAAACTCGACCCCATGGCCGTTTAAAAACTTCTCCGGATTTGCTATCGGTTGGGCCTGTTATTATCACCTTCAAAGAGTGTCGGCGATATGTCTGCCATTTGTGAAAGAGAGACTCGCGCATACAGCTCAGTTGAGAGAAGACCCGACATATCCATGGTCTCCCCCTGTAAGTAGTCTGTTTACTCCTCTACTTCATTTGAAAGGGGTTAGGCGTTTAACATGGCACGGTTTAGAAAGACGGCCTCCAGTGGATCATTGATGAATGCTATGCCACTGGCGATCCGAAGCAGCTCAAACCTGAAAGAGTGCTTCATCGACTTGTGTACATGAACGATATCTCCTTGCATTCTACCAGTTATACGGCCCAAAATGCGATACTTGATCTAGCCAGTGCTGACCCCTCGGTTATCCCTATTCTGAGGGAAGAGAGCGCCCGGGTTCTAAAAGAAGCTGGGGGGAAATGGACTCGACAGGCAGTCAATAAGTTGAAGCTAATAGACTCGACGATCCGTGAATCAATGAGGATGACTCCATTCAATAGCATTGGGCTGCCTCGGACGGTAAGCATACCCTGATCAACCTCATAAGCAACATATCGATACACAAGAAACTTAGCATAACTAAAACCAATAATTAGGTTATTAAGCCACATGGGATCACAGTAGAGCAAGACAACTGTACTATCAACATACCCTCTGGAACCAAGGTCATGATCCCTGTGGAACCGATACACTACGATGAATCTGTTTACCCCAGCGCCAAGACCTTCAAGCCATTTCGGTTTGCAGAGCCCAATGCCATCCGCAACATTCTGGATTTGTTAGACACCGCACCTTCGGCGGAGGGCAAACCTAGGACCAAGATGGGTGACCACCGGCAGCAACAGCAGACAAAGCAGAAGAGCGGCGCTACTATTGACGAAGTATTCCTCGGCTTCGGTTTCGGCTTACACGCATGCCCAGGCCGCTTCTTTGCGCTTAATGAGCTCAAGATCTTCATCGCCACTATGGTACTGAACTATGACATCGAGCCGCTGAAGACACGGCCGAAGATGACTCCATTGATCTGGCTTAATGTGCCGCTATTTAAGAACTTCCAGGTCAATGTCCGGAGAAGAAGGGCTGTCGAGCTGGAATGAGGACGAGATAGCAGGGGGACTACCCGTATTAGAAAACTCAGCCACCTGTCGGTGATCTCAGTCATGGTGTCTTAGTAGCCTAGTTAGCCCATCAATAGATATTGCTCAATATCAGTATTTCATGAATAACCCAAATTATTTTACTGCTACTACACTAATGAAAACTAACAGCAAATCATTATTCAAGAGTGGTAGAGCTCTAGTATCTGTTAGTTCCCTGACTTTAACTTCCCCTAGTCCCTATATCAAAATACACGCGACCCAGTCTGGGATGAAGTTGTAGTGATGTGGCTCAACAAGGCCTGCACGGCACTAAGGAGGATTATGTGTTGCATGTTGTTACATGGTTCACTTCGGATGTCATACCACCTCATCCCACCTGCGGCTCAGTACTTCGTATCGGTATCTCATAAATGTATTTGGAAAAGAACGTTATGTACCTAGTACCACTATGAACATGCATTACCTGGCTCTCCAATCAGGCTGTGATTCGGTATCCCAAAAACAGCTAGCGCAAAACGCCTCATAGCCCACCCACACAGCAAGGACTGAAACCCTGCATAAGCAACAAAGCAATATAGTATCGGGTAGCAGTAGGGTTTGCCAAAACCCAACCCATAGGCACCCGCCAAGACCCATGGGTTCTTGGCGGGCGCCTAAGTAGACCTATAGGTTGGGTTAGGTTGAGCCTATAATAGGCGCCCACGCTAATTATAAAGTGGAAGAAATGTACTAATATATGTACTAATACAACTGTAAATATTGAAAATATAATAAGTAAGGTAAAAATATAAAATAAAAGTATAACAATATTAATWYTARRAKYGWAAAWTATAAATTTNATTATASTATAATAAAAATAAATTTTTTAAGCTGTACAGAGTTTAATTTAACAAAGCTATTATATTAAAATATTTAATTTTTTAAAACAAAAAATATATAATAAATTTATAGCTAGCTTACGTTATATTAAAAAAYGCTGCAACTATATTAAATTATTTAATTTTTAAATTAAAATAAGCTGCTAAAGCTATTAATAGCTTAAAAGTTTTTGCWGCNAARYATTRCTRCRTAAATAAATTAAAGCGTGTTTTTTTTNATAGATTTTTTTGATGCTATTAATTATAATTTATAAGTTTTTAAAAATTCCTAGTTTGCTAGAGTTTACACCTAATTTAGGTGGGAGTAAAAAGCAGGACCTAAAAGGGTTTAGGGGGGTTAGCTAACCTGCTCCCACACTATAGCCACTTTCTTGGCGTTACCCTTGATTTAGGCCCGTACTTCTGTACATTACCTAGGTACTCTCCTGTGGGTAGGTAACCTAGATAGAGGCAGACACCTATAACCCTCGGTTTTTCCAGTCTCTCCCCACTTTGATATCATTAGACCCATCTTGATTAGTACCACATTCATACCTAGCGCGGGAGGGACAGACCTACATGTACCTAGATAGGCAGCTTGAGGTAGGTACCTGACCGCCACGATACAGCGCTGTACAGAATACATACTTAGATACTTACTACCTAATCTACCTGTCAATACGTCAACTGGTGAGTCCCAGATGACCTGCTTTCCCAGAACTCCAGCATTGTTCATCTGACCTTGCCTTGCTTTATGTATTGTAGGCTCAACATTGCATTTTAATGCTCTATTTTATTCCTTATTATTACTTACCTACTCACACGCCTCCCTTGGAGATACTGCTGCTCTCCGCCACCTGCCTGACCTCGGGAGCTCATTACCGGTCGGCCGGGTGGTCAGTTAAGTTGAGTCCATGCTGGCTTGCATTACTGTGGCGTTCTAAAGGTCAACGATCGGTTGCGTTGTCGGCCACCTTCATGCCAACGGATCGCCTACGTTAATCTTTTCCTCTGCTATAGCTTCCTCATGCTAGTTGTCGGCTTCTGGTAGAATTCCCGTGTTTCTCTCGCCTTCTCACTCCCGTCCCACTCGTTAAAGCAGTCCCTGTGCCTCGTATAGAAACTAGGTGATACGCAGATATCATACCCGTCACATCGCTCACCTTTCTACGTATCGCGCTCGCCCGCCCACCCGTTCGTTGCCTGGTTGTCCGTCTCAATACGGCACGTCCCGAACTAGAGCCCTAGACCATTCTCGGACCACGTTCGAACCGCACTCGAACCGACGCTCGATTCATCAACATGGACACCACTGTTGACATCGGGCGACGTATCGTCCAGATGATCTGGGACCCGGAACCTACTAACGATATCGTTCGCGATCAACCTGTATGGTGCCTTGGCTCACGTTATAAGTTGAATAGCAATAGCTCCAGTTTAAAACGCGAACCTGCTACTGCCAGCCCCGAAGATTCGAGCAGAAACCCCGACCCCTCCGCTACCCAACTTCCCGAGACCCCGCCCGACTCCATATCGAGTANGTTTCGACGAGTCGTTGGCTTATGAGGAGGCTCCCCGGGATGGGGGCTGGCCCCCGTCATTTCTTGACGACTTCGAATCTAGGATCTGGATGACCTACCGATCCGAGTTCGACCCCATACCAAGATCCCGCGACCCCAAAGCCCTCGCTGCCTTGTCCTTTTCCATGCGCATCAAGACTCAGCTGTCTGACCAGGCCGGCTTCGCCTCGGATAGTGGCTGGGGCTGTATGATCCGATCAGGTCAGAGTCTTCTGGCTAATGCCATGGCCGTACAACGACTGGGTCGAGGTTCGTCGTGCTCCTCCTCTAGAGAACCCGAAAACCCCTGCCACACTCGCTAACTTCTCTGTAGCATGGCGACGAGGCATGCGGGAGACCGACGAGAGGCAAATCCTTGCCCAGTTTGCAGACGATACGAGGGCTCCCTATTCGATACACAATTTTGTGCGTCACGGTGCATCGGCCTGTGGCAAGTACCCCGGCGAATGGTTCGGTCCCTCGGCAACAGCAAGGTGCATTCAGTAAGCTAGCTTTCTGTCTCCTCAGTATTGTCGTGGCCACTAACTACCCGCCTTGTAACCAGGGCTCTTACCAATGCTCATGAGCCAACACTTCGTGTTTACTCCACAGGTGATGGCCCTGACGTTTACGAGGATAACTTTATGAAAATTGCGAAACCAGATGGCACAAATTTCCACCCTACCGTGATATTGGTAGGCACCAGACTCGGTATAGACAAGATCACCCCGGTATATTGGGAAGCTCTGGTAGCCTCGTTGCAGATGCCTCAATCTATAGGCATAGCCGGGTAAGTCGTAGCGAGGAGGGTGTCCAAATACCAATTTATATAATCTAATCTGTCTTGTGTAGCGGGCGTCCGTCCTCGTCCCACTATTTCATCGGAGTACAGGGACTCCACTTCTTCTACCTAGACCCCCATTATACTCGACCCATCTTTCCGTATCGTGAGGATGTCACTCAATATACCAAGGAAGAGATCGATACCTGCCACACCCGAAAATTACGCCGCTTACATATCAAGGAGATGGATCCTAGCATGCTGATCGGATTCCTCATTCGCGACGAGGAAGACTGGACGGATTGGAGACGGAGTGTGAAGCATGTGCAAGGCAAAGCCATCATCCACGTATCCGATCATGATCCAGTCGCCCAGATAGAGGAGCATGGAGGCATCATAGACAAAGTGGAGATCCTAAGCGATGATGAGGGCGAGGGCGAGGGCGAGGGCGAGGCAGTGGAGGGCGATAGAGAGGATGATGACTAAGATGCGTAGGCTGGGCTCAGGTTTGCTTTTCTTTTCTTTTCTTTTCTTTTGACATATGCCATAGGGTTAGACTAGGCGTTCTTGGCCCGGAATAGTTTATTCATGGCGCCCTAGAACCGTAGCCATGACTACTCATTTCCGGATGTTGGATTGTCTTGACGAGATGCTGACGAGATGCTGACGAGCTGGGCACCTTTAGCCTTTATTCAAACGCCTCCCAAGGGATTCGTTGCTGAGGGAAAATTAGTATTCTAGGTCCTTATACCCTCAGCCGCCATGCCATACATAACGTCGGGGAGAACAAGATAATTTGGTGGGGATCCTAACACGGTATCGTTTTAGAGCACGGCGTAGCTGCTCACGAGCGAATGTAGCTGGGATGGCGCAGTGGATGTCGTTAGGGCTCCCTTGGTTAGCTAGCCTTGGGCCTCCCGCTTGTGTGCAATGCCGAAGCCTGCCTCTCGTTCAATAAGACGCTGAGGTACCTGTTATATATGTGTCGAATAGTTCTGGCAACGCTACGCAAAGGGACAATACACAACTCTCGGCTAGTTACTATAACATGTCGATGGTGCTCCCTCGAGAATACGGGTTGCCTGCTCGATAGGTCTATTCACCTTTTTTTTNCTACCTGACTTGCCTATTGATGGTGTTGCTTTTGGCGCGGCATGGTCTGGGTTCTCCTTTATATGCCTAAAGAGCTCTCCTTTCGAACCAAATGCAGCGCGGCAGGTAATACACTAGAAATTAATGTGAGATTAACGAGTATGAACATCTACGGCAATGGGGGAACGTATGTGCCTGTTGAGAGTATGTGTAAGGAAGCGTGGAATAAGAAACCTACTGGATGGCCCTCTTCCTTCGCAGCAGCCTGCCGAGCAGCCTTTTTCTGTTTCTTGGCCTTGGCCATGCCTATCTTTTTKGCGGGGGGGTTATCTTCTGTGACTGTCATCTCGGCGGTTTTGGTAGTGATTCTCTCTACATCGTCTTTCTGGTAACCAGGCCCAAAGTTTGATTTGCCCGTTAACCGTGCCTCTATGGCGTCTCGCGAGACATAGTCGTCATCTTCGCTCTCGTCATCCAAAGTAGGCATTGTAGAGGTATAAACGGCGGGGTTGGCGTCGGAACCGGATGCAGTCTCGAAAGGCCCAAGGGGCGCCTGTGAGTGTGGTGTTTGTGCGCCTTTGTCCTCAGCGTCTTCGGAGTCTTCAGCGCTAGCAGCAACCTGACCATCCTCCACCGTTGCTTCTTCCTGTGAAGGGGCCAGGCCCGGGCTTACAACACCACTCAGGTCGAGGTTCACGTCCTCCTTTTTCATCTGACGTCTAAGCTGTTGGACGGCCTTCAGATGCTTCTTGCTCCTTTCGTGGGTCTCGAATTGCCTCTCGCTCTTGAAGGTCTTGTTGCACACGACGCACTCGATTTCCTCGACCTCGGATTCGTCCTCGCTTTCCGAGAATTCGCCGAGGTGCTCGTCATCGCCGCGAGA
>JAPESX010001249.1:0-10669 GCA_029590615.1 Nemania bipapillata | reverse complement strand
CCCAGGGAGCCCCAGCCTATAAATTATATACGCCCTCCCACTTCTCTCTGGAGGGAGACACGAAAGAGGCTATGATTTGATAGGCTGAAACGCAGGTACTACATAGTAACCTTGCCTATCCATGTAGTATGCAACTAGACTTTATAGGAATTGATTGGTGAATGCGGCTATATGTATGGGCCATATCTATACAAGGGCATCGTGGGCTGCTTATGGACCCAGAAGGCCCAGGAATAAATTCCTAGTCCAATGATTAATAGGCACGCCTGCATAGTACCCGAGCTTCTCACCCTCAAACAACTAGAAGTTGTTGACGTCAATGAAACCGTATGTTTCGTACGTCACCCAATCGGCATGCTAACAATATCACAGTGTCTCCTATCTAAATATACTACAGTAGACAAAGTTGCGTTGGTAGCGAAGAGCTGATTGGAAGTAAACGTTGCTTTCATCACATCCCCCGATCCGTAACCCCTGCGTGCTTGTGGGGAAAGGAGATGTACTAAATAGATAGGGAGTAGACACGATGAGGTTGGGACTTCTTTTTTTAAACCCCCTACCTAAGAGCTACTTATACGAGTTACGTTAACAAAAGAATTCCGATAAATTCGTGCTATAGTATATCAAATCGGCGTTGCTATAAAAAAAATAGAATAAACCGCCCGTTATAGATCCCATTCTAGATATTGATTCAGCCATAATTAGGCGTTAGCATTAGTACCTTTAACCCTTCGGGGGAAAATGAGTCTGAGTGGGCGTCCTGTAAAGCGAGCCGATGGGCGATATGATAATGTTGACTTTCGCAAGGCCGTCGGGCATAGGTTTCGGCCGATAAAGTGCACATACAACCGGCGCGATGTGCTGCTCTTCGTAAGTCGTCTCGCCCAGTTCGCAGCGTCTACCTTCTAGGCACCTCCTAGCCTCTTCACTTAATGTGTCATGTATCCGACTGGATATCCAACTGACTAGTAAAGGCACATGCAATTGGCGCCCAGGCCGATGAAAAGCATTTTCTTTTCGAGTTACATCCGCGCTTCGCGGCGTTCCCGACGCTCCCAATCAGTCTGGCGTCCAAGCAAACAAACCAGGATGTGTTCAATTTTTTTGCACGCGCGACATCAGAGACCGTGCCAGGAACACCACCGTTTGATGCACTTCGTTCTGTGGATAGTGAGAAGGGCATTGAGATCGTGAACCCAATCCCAACTAGCTCGGTAGGACTTGACCTCGAAATTCACAGCAAGGTTCTCGGTGTGTACGATACAGGAGGCTCCATGATATTAGAGCAGTATCAAGAGCTGGTAGATATCAAGACAGGAACAGTCTACGCCAAAATAACTACCACGACATTTGGCATGGGACAAGGCGGCTACGGAGGCCCCAATCGGCCAAGTAAGCCCCCTATTCAGATACCTACTCGCCAACCAGACGCTGTGCACGTCTATAAGACGACCCCGGAAACGGCGCTTCTATACCGGTTATGTGGTGACTACAACCCCATGCATGCCGATGATGAGCTTGGCAAGCGGATGGGTTTTAAGGGTGCCACGCTTCAGGACCTGGGGACCTGGAATATCGCGGCAAATGGGCTGTTGCGAGGGGTAGCAGATTCGGATCCCACGAGGTTCAAAGCTTTTGGGGCTAGATTCACGAGTGTTGTGTATCCGGGTGAGGAGTTAGAAACCCTGATATGGAAAGTTGGCTCTGAAAGTATCTTCGAAAATTATGTCTTCGAGACAATTGTCAAGGGTGATGGCAGGGTTGCGCTTTCGGATGGCTACGCTAAAATCAAGCGACTAAGTAGCAAGCTGTAGGCAGTGAATCAGAAACACACAAACCCACCGATAGTTCACTCTATATCCATGTGACGAGGGGCTGATGTCTCGACCATTATAGCGTCGTACTTGTTCTACCTCCTTTCTTTATGGGCTGTTAGGCCGTCGGCGGCTCGCCAAAGCCCACTGCCCTTCATCTATTGTCGGTGTTTCTGTCGTCACGGACCACAAGGCACTACATGATAACAATACGAGGTTTACGACACCGATAGAATTTTACCTGTTAAATAGACTATATAAGGTGCTACCCACCTACCGCGTATATAAAATACCGAATATCTTAAGCCACTTAGACAGGGTCCCATACTGATATCACTACAGCTTGAATACAGCCTATAATGCCTACTATTATTGCTTCTCCTATACTTCTATCACCAACCTAGACACTATACGCCTTTCGTAGCTTGGTATGGGGTATTGTAGGGTTTAGCAGCAAGCAGCTTCGAATTTAAGCGCATTCATGAACCCATAATCGCAAGGGTCCTTTTATATACTAAAGAAAGGTCAGAGGTTAGTCGGGATTATGTTTTACCGTTCTGACTTGGCACAAAACTAAACCTCACGATGGCGAGAGTCATTCCACCGAGCTCCAGCTCACCTATAACATAAGACAATGATAGTCTGGACTGTGACACTAGTTAGCGTTGCTTTGGCTAAGATCCTGTAAGTGGATTTCGGGGTGAGATGGCGAAGCCAAAAANTAGTAATAGAGTGGTACTGAGCCTATAGTATTAAAGGCCTAATATTATAACGCAATATACGAACTGGAGTATTTAGTTAGATAATTATTGAGCATATGAGACAGAAGATGGCGAAGAAATCACACAAAAGAGCATATGAAGCCGTCTAGTTTCACTGGTTCTAGTTCTATCCTGGTACCTGTAGGCATAGACAAGAAAAGCATGGCTGTCATCGTATATTAATATCGGTGTCCTACTCCTCTTGCTACAGCTGCTTTCGTAAGGTAAAAGATTACCCTAACTACTTTCTAACAATTAGCCTAATTGCTAGATAATTCTCATCATCTTGCAGATGCATTTCATTTCTTGAGCCCCATGAAAACAAAAGAGGTGTCAGTCGAGGACACCAAGTATAGTCGAATGACCCAACACCCTAGCCGCGTCGATCAACCATGAAACTGTGAAGGAAACTTATAACGCGGATCCTCATTGTAATATACGGAATACAATTATCTGGCAGAACAATTTCCTCTTTCCCACTATACCTTGTTTACTAGCAAGTGCCACGACCCCCAAGTCATATAATGCGTGCGTTGCTACCTACGGCGCTAGCGTTGCGCAAGTTCGTACTATTTTATACGGTAAACTTCCTACCACAGTCTTAATGCGAGCCCGAACTTAACCTGACGTGGGGCTTTCGTTTCGTCACTTTGCAATGTCGGAAGCTGCTAGCCATGACCCATCCGGAACAACTTGGATGCCAACTAGATACTATATGTGATGGCCTAAACAGGCGACAATGAGTCCTGTTGTTGTTGGTTGTTGTTGCCTTTATGACGAGAGATATGTTTGTGAAGGCCAAATATTGGATGACCGATAAATGCCCAAATTCCTAATTGAATAGTGTTAGTGAGGAGGTAGATATGCAAACTTTAGATGATACTTGCCCGAAAGCGGCTTGAAAAGGAGGCCACCAATCCCGTGTAGAACACCTATAGCAAACCCTTTTAAACCTGCCCCCCTAGCGCCCTTGTACGGTAACATGACGACGCCAGTGATCCCATCATAGAAACCATAGACCAAGCTCTAAGGTCTATATTAGTCTTGGTAGAGGTGCGTGTTAGGGTCAAGGCAAGCAGTACAGACCTTGCCACCAGCGATGCAGCCGCTCTTAAACCCTGTAATCTCGGGCCATTCGCGAGCTGTTTTGTCGCCATAGAGGACCGGAATATGCCAGTAGAACTTCGACATTCCCTGTCCGGCGGTAGCTGACAGGCTAATCATGCCAGCAAATAGTGACCCAAGAGTGCTGAATAATAGGAGTATTGGATTGCAGAACGGACGACGTTGTTTGCGTCCTCCATCACTTCGCATCGGCGTCGCATCAACTTCCGCTTTCCCATCAATGGGGGCGTTAGCGGTTTTTACATCATGATCCTGTTGAGGCACTTCTGCTCTCGCAACGTCTGGTTGGGCCTGTTCATCAACCGTTTGATTCATGGTATAATGAATCTTGGTACGCCGCGTCAATAGAAAGGGATATCGCCAAGAACTGCAAAATTGAAAGAAGTAATTTGGGTTCTCCAAGCTCCAACTGTAATGGACTGCTCTAGGCGCCCTTGGTTACTTAAATGCAGTCAGTCTATTGCTTGTAACTGGGCGCTCGATTCTCGCAATCGGGTTCGCTTAAAAAAAATGCAGGGAAGAGGAACAGGATCGAAGCAACCTTGTTGATTCCAAATCAAGCACTTGGCACATATTATTCCTTAAGCATGCTCACCGAATTCGTACCATACCATGCTTGCTGCTTTATAGTTAGTAATATTCATCATGTGACCTTCCATATTTACAACATAAACCCCTGTTGACCCCGTCTCCAAATTTCCTCCTCTTTATTCTCGTCCTCCCCCTTCTCACTTCCCCTATTATACAAGTACAACCCCTTCTCCACACTCACGCTTCTGCTATGGCATCTCGCGGAAGTGGCGCCTTCGTCTCACCAGGCCATCAGGAACGTTGTCTTTCTCGTCCTCCAGTTTCTATTTGTTAATAGTATTATCCACAGCATTAAAAGAACTTCACTAGCTATCTAAATTTGATACAGCGAGTTTTGCTTTCTACCGCTCTAATTAACTATGCTTTCTGATAATGTCACTTTTTATCCCCGCGGCATCCGCTATCGCTGCACTTTTGCTGCATTTTCGCAGATTAGGTCCGATCCATGAGCCAGAATCTTCGCTGGGCATTAGCTTGCTGCCGCTCCTCTTATGTTCTTGAAAGATCTCCCGCGACTTATCAACTAATAGCGGGAGTGCCGTAGTAGCTTATTCCAGGTGACCTAGCCCCGGACGAAACGAGGAGGCCGAGAGGACTGGCTGCAAGAAAGGGGTTGCATGATCTTTCTCCAGCATAGGTCAGCTTGTGGGGGGTCTAAGGCAGTGACTAGTTGATATGCAATAATCACCAACTCAAGCCTCCACTTCGCAGAGGCTCTTTGAAATTAGGCGGGTGGGCAGCGAAAGTTAGCTGATTGTCTCTGGTGCTTGGGTTACCCCCTTTCCTCTCCGCTGGACATGGTTCTCGACTCTTCTTTGCCTTCAAAGGATCGTGAGGTCGAAAACGATCGACACGCTTGAAAACCTTGTTCGTCCTTACAATTGGGTTTCTTGGCACATAAGATGAAGTAGCAGGTGAAGAATGGCTTGATCTAGACTCATGATGCCCCCTGCGCCAGATCGAAGCCCTTCACGCATACCACGCAGCCTTGGAATAGCGTAGCAAGGGAGCAGGGAGGCAGGCTCCGTTATTGGAGGAGCCTTGCGTGATACCAAGACGTCCCTCGTGGGACACTGGCCATGTGAAAGTCTAGGGTGATGACAAGCGCTTAGGCGTATGAGCATATTCACCTTCAACTTCGCTTCAGCGAGTCACAAAATAGACAAAAATATTGGCCGCCTTTCTAACTCAATATGCCACTAGTCAGCCTTGACAGCTAGATCCTTCTCAACTCCAACCAGACGAAAAACCCAACCGACTTGGCGGCAGGAGCTTCGCGTAGCGGTCACTGATGCGCTCCCTCCTCATTCTAAATTCCAAATTCCAACTTCTAACGGGTCCTCATGGGGGCACAAACTTTACCTTGAGCAATGATGAGTCGGGTTATTCTGACTGGATTATAATGGCTCGACAAGTCAGACCCCAATATCTTGGTGAGCTCGGTCCATTATTCGTCAGCTGGTAGCCATAGTGCCATCTGGAATTTCGCCTCTGCAGTGTACAAATGTTGCATGGCCTGGACAGGTAGCGATTTAAGGACTAGACACCTTCACCAGTCACAAAGCTTGCAGACGTAATTACTGGTTGGAGGCTGATGACGTAGCAGAAAGACATGCATGTCAGATGGTGAGTGGTTTTCCTAGGTGCTGAAAGATGAGACAGTATCAAATCACGTCGTAACTCGATCTAGATCTCGACTTCCACGTACGATTTAGTGCTGGGTACTTACGACATAATAGTCTCACTCCGCCTTGAGCAATCATCTTGTTTCGTCCAATCAGGGTGAAGAGGATTTAACCGTCCTTACCTTGACCGCCTTCCGCATTAGGGTTAAATTCAAAGAAAACCCCTCCAACAGCCCCTCCAACAACCCCTCCATTAGCTGTCCCGTTCTGTCTCGAGGTACCTTCAAGTATTCATTTAGCTGCACAATTGGTTTGCAGGTAGGGAATTTTGTTGTTGAGACTTTTTTTTTCGTAGTATGGTAGATAGGTTTCTATACCCTAAGAAAAAAATAAATTGGTTTGAAATAGATTGGGAGCAACAGAGGATTTTTATGGTTGGGATTTGTATATTACAATTTTCTGACTTCTGGGGCAATTCGCGCTTGTACTTAAGGGACCTAGGCTGCTTGCGCTTGATAGCTTGGTGACTGTCAAACTTCAACTCCGAAACCGCGCGGGTCTTTTATTCCTCCCAGGCCAGCCATACGAATCCCTCTTGCCCTCTTATTCTCTCGCCCTCTCGCCCTCTCTCTCGACACCACAGCTAGTTATTCTCAGTCGCACGCCATGCCTATCCGGGTTGTTTTAGGAGCCCAATGGGGTTTGTCACCTCCTGTTCCCATGTTTGGCAGCCCGCGCCGGGTGCAACGATGACGTCTTATTCGATAGCTAACTCGATTGCGCGTACCTAGGAGATGAAGGAGTGCGCCTGCTCTCTCTGATCTATCATGTCGAAGCTTTCAACTGACCTATTCAACGCCAGAAAGGCAAATTAGTAGATATACTTGCGCCCGAAGCTCAACTCTGGTACGTCTTCTATGGGGAGTCAGCATTATTGCTGTTGTTGTTATTGTTAGTGGCGCTGGTGTTGGCGTGTTGGCGTTATAGTATTTCTTGATATAGTTGCGAGTCGACACAGAGCGCATATGGCTAGGGGTTGAATACGATGCTAGCAACACGGTACCTCCCTAGACCGAAATTTGCCCTCTGTCGATATCCTCCTTTTATACCCAGGGACCTACTGCCTCTCTGCAGGTCCAATTTCGCGGCTCGTGGACGCTGACTTGATGATAGCGCGAGAGCCGCCGTAAGCTCGACATCTTTGCGACGTCGTATACAAAAATACTAAAACGAGATAACAGGGAGGACACAATGCGGGTCATTCAATTGTGTGAGTCTTGTCTGCCAGGCTATTCTGCTACGAGCTATGCACTAGTTGCTGACCACCACCACCACAGCGCCAACGGTGTCTCGTACAGGTATGCATACAACGCCGAATCGAAGCCCGGGTTGTTGACTGGGCGAACAATTGGCCAACTATAGCTTTCACCTGCTCCCCTCTGGTCTCATCAACCCCAACTGGTACGTTGTCCATAATTCATCATCCTCGACGAGCAGACGTCTGACTGGACGGTAGCATGAACTTCATCGGCTCTGATGTGTAAGTTGTCCGAATTCCCTTCCCGGCAAGACGAGCCGGTGGTGAGAGCACGCATCTGATCAGTACCAATGGCGTCTGCCTACAACAGGAGCTTCCATGTGTAAGTCTTACAAATCCAGTATTCCGCGCTTCCAATGTCCATACGAGTCTTCGTATCACCACCCAGCCCAACATGTATCAAGGCATAGCTACAGTGCTGACTATTTCTAGCCCTTCGTTCTTCTCGGAATTGAAGCAGCTTGACGAGGTACTTCCTCCTGTTCCTGTCAGGAGATTGTTGCTCACATCGAAGATAGAAAGGACTCCCCGATGTCTATAATCGGATCCTTGTGTCGGACAGAGTCAGTGACCTACGCATTCCGGGCTGCCTCTTTATGTCATACACTTGCTGACTCGTTACTCCTAGGTTCATATCAACTTTGACCTTCACGCTGCCGTCGACGGTCTCGAGGAGATCGAGCTAGGAGGTAAGCGATCTATAGTCCAGATTTTGGTTCATGTCTAACTTGACCAGAGCGCAAGATCGGCACCACTGGCCGTGGAATAATAAGTCCACCTTGTTTATTTATGTCCTAACAATATAAACTAACTTCACTGTGAACGGCCCCTCATACAGTGTAAGTATATATTCGCACTGTTGTGCGTCAAAGTAATACATTTGTACTGACACTGAATTTGGCAGACCAAGGCTGCGGTAAGCATTCAAGATCCCAGAGCATCGACCATCTCACTAAACCTGGGATTAGAGAAGCGGGGTCCGTTTGGCCGATGTATTCGACCAAGAGCTCTTCGAAACGAAATTGCGTCGGCTAGCACATGGGTACAGGGCCCGGTACGGCGACCTGCTCAAGTACGATGTCGAGGAAGAGATAGAGAGATTCCGAGGCTACCGTCCTGAGCTCGCAAAGTATGCAATTGATGGTCTGACCTTTATGTATTCTGCGTAAGTGACCTTGGTAGCGCGGAATCGAGAGAAGCAGAGGCAATATCCAAGATAGTTCCTTGGCCTTCCCGCAGATCTTTCCCGCGTAAATATGATAAGAAGCTGACCTTTCTAGACAAACGAGCAATAAGAACGTGATTATTGAGGGTGCAAATGTTCGTGCTCAACTCCCAGCAACTTAGTTATTTACTGACATGACCGGGCTGGTAACAGGCCGTAATGCTCGACGTTTCTATGGGATCATACCCCTATGTCACTTCGTCCAATACCACAATTTCTGGCATCATTGCTGGCTTAACACTCAACCCTAAGAACATTACAGAGACTATCGGAGTGGTAAAAGCCTGTAAGCAACCATATCAAAACCAAGCTCCAACGTGTAATTATCCCCAATGGGTTGTAGCAGATATTGACGACTATAGACACCACTCGTGTTGGCGCTGGCGCTTTCAAGACGGAAGATCTCGGAGAGTAAGTCTCCCTACTCACCACTTAGTTTTGGGATCGAAGCGGACTAACTAACCATGCGCACCACAGGGTTGGAACAAAGCTCCAGGAGGTTGGCCGAGAATGGGGAACTTCTACAGGTCGAAAACGCCGCTGTGGCTGGTAAGCTTCTCTTCTTGAAGAATTATGGGTACATAGCTAATAGTGTAGGCTCGGTTTGTCAACACCCTACCCTAAGTGAGTATCGAACTTAACCGTTACTTACTCTAACTTCATAGATCTTGTTGTTGTGAAGCATGGCCACATGGTCAACTACTACACATCATTGAACCTGACTAAGGCAAGCCTTGCAAGAACTACTCCAAGTTGAATAAAAAAAAATTGACTGTTTATGCAGCTCGATGTACTCGATTCCTTTGAGACAATCAAGGTAGCTATTGCGTACAAGGATAAAAGTACCGGCAAGGTAGGAAACCGTTGTAGTCTGAGGCCTTAGAGCACAGTTAAAAAAAATATTAGGAGCTTGACTATTACCCGGCGGACCATAATATACTGGATAACGCCGAAGTCGTTTACCACGAAATGCCTGGGTGGAAGAAGTCGACGACCAACGCCAGGACATACGACGACCTTCCGAAGGAGGCCCGGGATTATGTCGAGGTACATTTATTTTCAACTGCAAGATGGAGCTGATCTTTATTTGCTAACTGTCTCTTTAGTACATTGAGAAGTTCATTGGGGTTAAGGTTAGTTGACTACTTCGCCTAAACGACTTAGGTTGAACTAGTTTTGAAGAACTGTGCACTGACCTTGACTAGATAAAATGGATCGGCACTGGTCCTGACCGTGAGGCTATGATCACGCGTGGCTAGGTTATCTTGTAACTTGTTCATACTTGTTACCGGTGACGAGATGCCCTCGGAAGGCTTTTCTGTGTAGCAAGCGCTTAAAACTCTAGCTGAAGCACTATGACTAGTGCACATAGACAACTGATAGCACGCAACCTAGATAATAGATGGCTGTTTCGGTTCTTATTGTCAATCGCCCTTTTCCATGTCTTTTTGTGGCAAATAGGGCGAGTGTCACCTTGTATCGTCGTTCTGGCCACTAATATCATACGAATAGTTGGTAAATTGAGCCCCCCGAGTGGCTCTTCCGGCCGGTATCCATTCACCTGCGAGAAGATCACATTGCACTTCAGAATAAAGCCGATACCCACCTAATATAAGAGGCATTGATGAAAGATTGCATGATGCACTTTGTTTGCTCATCAAGCCGGTGGAAACTCGCCGGCGAAACCCTCCGTACACTTTGCGTATTATTGAGACGGTTAGGCGGCTATGCGATCCCAAAAACCCCCACCATGCGGCGCAAACATTTCAGCTTATCGAATGCACAGCGACCGGCGCCAACATATCCATCTAGGTGGTGCCGTCTCGCATATACTCGGCCAAATTCGGGCGGAAATACGGATGGGCGCCTTAGATGGAATAATTTTATCGAACTCGGAAGCCCCTGAGGTCGAGCAGCGAGCATGTGCTTGCTCTTATTTAAAAGACACCCTGGATACTGTATCACGCATGACTGAAGAAGTGGAATCACACAGACCGAGGCGAATCAAATATCCTTCATCACAGACCACTCGCCCACGACCTAAAATTCATGTCACGATTTCTTCTTTGTTGTACACTATAAGTCGACACTTAGTATTTACCACTCCCTTGTCCCGCTCCGTCGCCCCGTCCATCATGGCCACGCCATCGCCGCCGGGGTTCTCCAAGGTCCTCGTTTTTGGTGCTACCGGCGAAGTCGCCTCAGCCGCA
>JAPESX010001248.1:0-10675 GCA_029590615.1 Nemania bipapillata | reverse complement strand
CCGACGCCCTGCGACTGGAAGAAGTGCGCAAATTGGTTCGCGCGCGCATAGGCTGCACCCCAGGTGTATGAGCCCGACCGCCACCAGACACATTCCTCATCTGGCTGCGTCTGCGCGTATTTTTCGAAGAAGTAGTAAGGAGAGATACGGTGTTCTTGGACTGGAGGGTTTGTTAGGTTTACGGGTTTGGGATATGTGTATTAGTGAGGGGATCTAATACGTACGTGCTTTCTGAAACATCTTTTGGCCTTTACTCCGTGCTCTTATCATTTTTAGGTCCTGCCTTATGTGATATTTGCCTTCCAGATATGTGAGGCCCGCGGCGGTGGCCGCGATACCGGCTGCTGTTTATCATTAGTATGGGTTAGCTCGTATGTCATTTCTTCTTTATAGATGCAGTGTGAGATGTTGTACAAGATGCAGGGAGAGGAGTAAATCTGATGTCTCCCTCCACCCCCCTTATATATAGAGTACATCTCATTCATAATAGGAAAATATGATTCTCCTTCCCCATGTTAGAACGTACCAATTGTTGCCATAGTTTTTTCTCGTCGCCTTGATAAACAACAGCTCACGTAAGCTCTGAGCTAGACTAGAACAGCAATCTAGTGCTGTTTCTGTTGCAGGTGGGTATTACTAGGTGTCTCACGAGAAGACGATTCGTGATCTAATAAGGAAATATGTTGAAGTTGTAGGAATCGATAATCGTCTGATAGATTACTACGGTTCGTACCAATCTGCCTATTCTAGCACCGTGACCTGACACCTCTGGTATTGATAGATGAAAGGAGCAAAGCGCCATTTTCATAGAGCTTGCTTTAGTGTTGTATGGGTACGCTGGATGCTTTAGGTAGTAGGTTAATACAGTATCAGGGATAAATAGCCGAGTTACAACTCCGGTTCCGTTGCTCTCATTGGCTCATTGGCGGCTCATTTCGTCGGGTCTAGGCATTGGAGCACGGCAGTTTCTGGAGAGGAAGCAAGCCAAGTCAGAGAAAGACGACTTACCCAGTCTAGATAGGTAGATCCATAGGGACTATCGATCTATCTATGTACATAACTTACCTAGCCAGTCGTGGCATCCAGAAGCGAGTACGGCCTAAGTTCAGGACCTGCTGGTCTCAGCTTTGGTTCACTATCAATGATTCGAGAACCTTGCTTAGTCCGATTTAGTGCAAGACCCGGCCATTCACTTGGCGCTATTTCTCTCAATTAGCTGCACTTCGCAATCCGTAACATTCATCAGTAGGTAGGTATATACAAATATTCTGTACGCATCGACGAGTTTACGTCGTCGGATCCGTCCCGTATCAAAAGTAACGTTCCAGCCTCGCCCGCTCTATTCTTCATCCGCAATCTCGGCGCCTTCAGGTGGAACGAAGGGTGATAGTTGGGCTTTTACCGCCTGCGTCACGTATCTAATTAAATCAGTATCACGACAACACGACACGGAGGTTTGTCGCGTTCATCTCCTCAAGTTTCACGAGTCATGTGACAAGAGTGCTAGAAACGAGGTAGGTAAAAAGAGGATATACGTACTTCGTATGACTGCCCCTCGCCGCTAGTTCACCTTTACTGTTTCGAAAGGTGACAGACGTGTAGGCTAAGGTCTTGCCGACTGAGAAGATATTGATATCCGTTCATACTGGTTGATTTCCGGGGGTAGGGGATAGCTTACTCTTATCGCAGATGGCGGAGCCTGTAATCTTGTCGCCGACTTGACCGCCGCCACTGAGATATGTCACTGAAACTTCATGTTAGCCATATCAATGCACTAAACTCATGACAGATGTGGAAATGATCCTAGAGGCACTCATGAATAAGTGAATAAAAAAAANTAAAAAAAAGGCCGCGCAGGAGAGAAGAGAGTTTTCACCATTCAGATCGGTTGATACGCCTGTGGCATACAGTCCAGTTGATGCCACGGCAAGCGAACCTCCCAGGTCGACCATGCTTGCGATAGTGCCTCCATGTAATATCTTGAGTCGGTTCTAAAAGCCTCACATGGTTAAAATGAGGTTCATCTTCTTGGACGAGTGGTTATACTGTATGGTCTTTCGTGATATCCAACTCAAAGTCGACCTTGCCGTGGACAGCATTCGTGATTCTTATCTATCACAGCTCGTTAGTTCAATTGAAAGCTCATCATACTCGCCATGTCTTTTGTCGGAATCAAGACTCACATTGGCCCCCAATAATCTATGGACAGCTACGTAAGCAACGTGGTACACGAGCGTACATCGACATGATGAGAAAACACGATGATAATGTGGCTCGCTAACCTCGGTTCTAGCCCAGATTCCACCATGAATGACTTCAGGACCTAGGTAGGTTTGTTAGACTAAGATATGCATGGTGCAGGCAATTCGTCCGGATAGAACATACAGATCGAACAAACTGAAGGGGAGGCAGCTTTGAAGCCATTATGAATATACTGTAAGCCTGAGCGAGATCCTATCTCAAATGATTTGGTGTGTCTTTGAGTGCTTCTTAGTATACTTTTAATATCATATAAAGCCCCGAAGGCTGGGAGGTAGATAGTGCCTCTGGTGTATGTATAAAGCGTCTCTCTATCTTTATTCTGTACCTATGTAGGTATCTACCTAGACTAGGTAGTCTTAGGTAGTCTAATAGGTAGTTAGGGTGTGCTCTAGCCTAACTGGCTCGTTAGGCGGAGGTAGAGCGGGTCCGCTAGGAAACCAACCAGCTGTTGCACTGTTGTTGGAGCTTTCTTTTTCTTCGTTCTTCATTAGCCGCCCGAAGTGGTCTCGATCTGTGCAAACTCAAAACAGCGACCAGCGACCAGCGGTCACGCACTTATCCTTTCAATATCGCCTTCTGAGCCTTGTTCACGCCGCAGTTGGGTTTAGTTTAGGCCATGCAACGGGTAGAAAGAGATGGCCCGATTGTCAACAACGCCTACTGAAGATAAATCAAAGACCTCCATGAGCGAGCCAGCGATCCCGTACACCAGGCTGCATATCACGCCATTTGACTTATCGCTTCAGAGCGTTGTGATCCCCGCCTCCGTCCTCCCGCATGCGCGCAACATATCTTACCATACCATCGAGACTTTTCCCGAGAAGCGATTTGGGTTCGTTGATTTACCCGCCATGGACGCCGAGAAGCTCAAGAAGAAACTCAATGGCGCTGTTCTGAAGGGAACCAAGATGCGCGTCGAGACTGCGCTTCCCGAGCCGGTGCCGCAGCCGCCGGCCGACGCTGATACAGCCAAGGCCAAGAAGGAGAAGAAGAAGTCTAAGAAGAGGAAACATGAGGCCGGCGTGATTGAAGGCATCCAGCTCGATGATCGCAAAGTCAAGAGGGGCTGGACTACCACAGAGCAAGAGATGATTGAAGAGAAGCGGAAGAGGGCGAGGAAGGGGAAGAAGGACGACAATACCTCCAGGGATGATAGCGTTGACAAGAAAGACAAAAGGGACAAGAAAAAGAAGAGAGTCACCATCAAGTCGAAATACACGGACGATCCTGAGTGTCTCTTTAAAACCAAACTACCTAACACCAGCCTCCCCAAGGAGCCTGAAGGGACTGGGGAGGATGCCTCTCCTCATAGGAAGAAGCGGAGGCGGAAGAGCGATCGCGAGGTCATAGTGCACGAATTCGAGAAGACCACAAAGTACCCTACCTTCCTCAAATCCAAGTCAACTAGCGCTAGCGCCGAAACCACAACTTTCCAAGACGGTGTCGGCTGGGTAGACAGTACAGGAAAAGTCGTTGAGCCGGTGACAACGTCGAGGCGGAGGCCGGAGGCCAACCGCGCCCCTGCTTCTCCCAAGCCCAAGAAGACAGCCCCCATACAGCAAGCCGCAGACAGCGATGACGAGACCAGTAGTAGCGGTTCGTCGTCGTCGTCCGACGGCGATGATGCCACGTCTAGCTCTGACTCAGAATCCGATGTCTCAGATACACGCACAGAAACCGTGGCGACCCCGCAACAGCTGAAAGTCGAGGTTCCAGCCCTAAAAAGCCCCCCTTCCGTTGTGAGACCCGAGTCGGCGAGGCCCAAATCTTCTAGCTCTGTCACAAGCCTCTCAATCAAGATACCACCAACCACGCCTGCGAAAAAGGTTCACCCTCTAGAGGCCTTGTACAAACGGCCGCAGGGAGACAACAGCACACCGGATGGCGGTTCAAAGGAGCAGCCTTTCAGCTTTTTCGGCAATGATGATCTCGAGGAAGATGGGGATTCGATGGCCCCTACTAGCCAGGCCCCCATGACTCCGTTCACGAAGCAGGAGTTTGAATTCAGAAACGTCCGAAGCGCTGCCCCGACACCTGATACGGCGCATCCGAGCCGCTCCTTTCATTTCTGGGCCTCACAAAGTTCCGCAGAGGACGCCGAATTGGGTGAAGGAGAAGACGTCCAGGGGCTAGATGACGTGGAGGAGCAGGAGCAAGAAGACGAAGATGCCGATATGGACGACGCGGCCGCCAGTGGGCAGACAAGCCAGGCGCCGACTAGTGACTTTCAGAAGCAGTTCTGGGAGAGTAGGGGAGATCTTAACCGCGCCTGGAGAAAGAGAAGGAAGACGGCATCGAAAGAAAAGCGGTATAGGGATAACCGCGCGAGGGCAGACCGTGCCATCTAATCTTCGGCCTATTCGTAAACTGGTATTTTTTTAGGCAGATTTAACAACAATGATGTCCTAGATGTCCTATACCTCCTCTTGCCCTCCTCTTAATATGTGTTTACACGAAGCAAAAGATAGCCTAGGTAGACAATTCTCTAGTATCATGGGCGGCGCGTAGAGGTAGCCGTCTAAATTCACCATCTACTGCCATCATCATTAATACTTCCCTTTTAGCTATAGGCAGATAGTAGGTTGCTATAGTTCGCTTAAGTACCTACTACATTGCATGTCAAGTTGGCGGGGGGCTCCGGGTCTGGATAATTAAACTACTGCCAGGAATAACCCGGTAGCCAGATGCAAATCACACGTGGCAAAAAGAAGATGTAGGTTGTGACCACATAAGAGACTGTTTGTATTTCAAGGAGTGACGCGTAGGGAAGCGAAAATACGTAATGTCTCGGCTTTCATTCTCAGATGCTCTGAAGCCGCCCCAATCCCGTTCCCCTAATACCCCAAACCCATGCGAATGGTGTAGACTCCATGGCGAAAATTTCTAGGAGAAACTAAACATGGTTGTTCGTATTGTGTGTGTTTCTTCTGTTTTTTTTTTTTTTGTAGTTTTGATGTGGTCGCGAGCGAGAGTAGTTGGCTGTTTATTTGCCGCATGAGCAGCCAGAGCCGCATTGGCCTAAATTTAGGCATAGTATGTTAGTAACAAATCCTTGACCCTAGGTTAAGTATTATGCGAGAGTTCGCCGTCGCCGTCGCCGTCGGCGTCGGCGTTGACGACCCCCTCTTCACACGAGGTCAAATTAGGGCGGGGAAGTCGGTGATGACGATAGCGGGGTAGTGGGAAAACCCATGTTCCAAATTTAGAACGGGAGGGGGAAGAGAGGGGTGAAGAGCGGATAGATCAGGGGAAGAAAGACTTACATCCGTCGCCGCCAGAGCAAGTGCAGTCACCCTTCATTTTGGCTGGTTGGGAGTTTTGTCTGAAGACTGTTTGTGTGTGTGGAAGGAAGTTATAGAGTGGATTTTGGTTCTTTGCGCTTTGATCGATCGGTCTGAGTCGCCTGAGGGGGAGAAAGAGAGGAGTTAGAAAGCGAAGTCATCGGTTCAAGACCCTTTTATACCCACGAAAAGTATCAAGATCCTCGAACCTTCACACTTAGTCTCCGCTAAAGAAGCCCGTAGTCCATTCCTGGTAGGGCCACCAGCCAATCAGAGGCCAGTTGGCGGTGTTGTAGCTGCGTGGTTTGTGCGTGTTTCCACGCCCTCTGCGCTTTTTCTGCGTAAGTACTTAGACTAGGTAGGTACTGATGGCGCCTCTTGCCCCACGTCCTCCCCCGCTTGCAGCAACTGCCAAGGGTCTCAGCGTGCCTCCTCTCTATTGCCTATTGGAGGAAGGCTAAGCAAGGCAGGGGTGTCGAAAGCTGGTGAGGTATTGTACTGGACGCAAGTAATATTCTATACATGCAGCAGGCACAAGTCACGCAAAAGGTGTGACATCAAAACCGGCCTGGCCCCTTCTTTCATTCGCCGCCCGACCTGCACATGCACTAAAGTGGATTGATCGACCTCTCTCTTCTTTCCCTCTGCTGTGCAAGGGACGAGGGTTAGCCTGCAATACCGCGGCGGTCGCTCTGAGTTCGGGTTTGTGGAAAGCGGCGCTGCTCTCTCTCTCTCTCTCTACAGTAGAGTCTAGGGCCATCTGCCTCTACGTACCCAAAGTACGAGGTATACGGCTCTTTGCGTAGTTATCTTGCTGTGTCTCTCCCATCCCTACTCTCAATCCTTCGGTCATACATGTTGATAATCATGACCAACAGAAGTCAGCAAGCCAGCCAGCCAGCCAAAGGTGCAACAATCCTGTCTTATCTCTTTCTGCTTTCTGTTGGTCTGCCTCATCCCTACTTTGCTGAACCCTTGATCTCTTCTACATATGGGCATTAGTTCTCCGCTATCGCCCCTCGCATACCTGTTCTCGGCATGAATCAGAAGAAACAGTAATCGCAATCGCACCTTTCTCTTGTGATACACCGGGCGGTCGGTTACCTCGTTGGCTTACACAAGCCTTCGTATGTGAAACGTCGGGCACATAGGCGGTGACCGGGGATGTCCTGGATCCCTAATCTGACGTCGTACTCGCTGATCGAGATGATAAAAATTGTGGTAACACACAAACACACCGTCCTTTTTCGAGCACGTGTATGAGTTGATGGTGACGGTGACGGTGGTGGTGATGATGATATCGATGATGCTGAGAGTCTGAGTGTGACAGCGATGTGATGCTGCATCATAGTACGGCGTCTTCTGATGCTCCGCTCCCGCCTCCCTGTATGTTACCATGTAGGCCGAAGCTGAGGCCCCGAGAGATTCGTAGTAGCCCTCCAACAGCCGTCTTCAGTCTCTGGCCACTCGGATCGTGCCGTTCGTCCATCCTATGCTTGAGCCCGTCTTCCCGGCGCACCAGATAACAGGCTCAGAGTTGTCGGGTGCATAGCGCGGCTTTCGCTTCTCGACCCCTCATGCACCACAACAGCGTGGCATTGCAGCCGTTCGAATATCTGCGATTGGTGCCCCGGCCCAGGGTTCATTGGCAAGCATCCCACTCACATATCAATATCCATGTTCCAGCAGGCAATCCAAAGATGCGACTGCTCTGGGGCTAAACCCAGTTACGGTTGGCACACGTTGCCTTCAGCCATAGCTAACCGAACCTGACACACCTGGATCCTGGATCTGACTTGTCGAATCTGTACCGTTTTTATCTAGTATACGGATATAGCAAACTATGCGTGCGCCGTACTGAGCATAGCCTTTCTTGCCCCCTCACCTCAGCGTAAGATCATCTCCTAATACAGCTTGCACGTTTGCTAGTGCACGCGCAGAAGTACGCTCAGCAGTGAGGATCGTATACAGAGACGGGACGTGGTCACCCTAAAATATTGCTAGGTGTGAGCGATGACACACAGTGACTTATAGCCCGCGCTGAGTTGGTTAGGAATCATGGCTGGGATCGCCCGATACTCCGCAGTCGTGGGGGCGTATTGGTCGTCAGCACGTTCTAAAAAGACACAGAACCGGAAGTAGACGAGATTGATGAATTTGAAAGTGACAGGATTTATAGAGTGGATTAGATGCGAAGGCATCTGAAAAAACTAGGCCATCCATCACCCCAACTATAAGTACTCAGCGACATGTCTCTCAGATGCCCTCAGGGTTACCAACAAGGTCCTCATGGGTCTGATTAAGCCAAACAAGACTAACAGACGACGATAGCGGTAACGAATCATTCGACAGATCTAGGCTCATTGGTCTCCAACCCTTCTAATCCGTGCATATCGTCGGCGCCTCGGGTGCTTATGCTTATAGAGCGAGGCCATCTTCGATGTTTTGACCCAAATCTGTCTTATCATTACACCAAGGCCTACTATTAATCTATAACGAGCACCGCAATCTCGCCATTTAGATAGTCTACCACTGGCTTCCGGGTTCTCATAACACACGCCACCCTGTCCGTAGGAATGTGTCGCAAGTGTGAGGTGGAATCAGGCGATTTCCCCCTTTTCTCTTATTCTAACTCCCGCGTGTATGAGCACATATTTGCGATTTCGTGTTACCTCGCTTATCTGAAAGCTCATCTTTCTGTCACGACCTCTCCACGTTTCCTTTTTGAGTTTCCGCATTCACCTTCGCTTTGTTTTGCCCGTGCGTGTCACTGCTCTCTGATCAGGCGATACGAGCTGTACATATATGTACTTTTATGCCACCTTCGTAGTAACACGAAGTAGGCGATCCATCTGCCTAACCACACTCCTCGCAAGGATAATCCCACACTATCAGGTCACAGTAGCCCTCGTGGGATACGCGAAGTATAACCCAGTAATACTAGGTAACATGCCATGCCAAACCCCCGTCTGGGGAATATACCATGTATGAATTTATTTTCTCTCGCCACGTCACCATTAGAGGCATCTAGATAGCTACTAAATAGCTACTAAGATATGAAGCATTTCTAGACTACCAGAGTTCCTTCGGTGCCGAAGTGTAGTTTAGGATTGTTATCAGATAGGCAGCTCTCGGAAGTGGGGGAAGTGAGCGTTGAGTTCCCTTTACCGAAACATGGCGATTTATTCTGCAAGAAGCGGTATATAGCTGTCTTATGCCAAGGGTCACTCTCGTGTTCTCTCCTTTTTTTCCTTTTATAAACATCTCACCTCAATTGGCAATATATATCACCAGCACATACCAACATACTGCAGAAGGGTTCATTTTTCTTTTTGATCACTCTGCCAAGTGTCTTTGCACTGATATTACATGTCGCAGTGCTCTCGTATCGAATGACGGCTAATCCGATGAGCCAGATTCACAAATTAAAATTTGCACTCACCAGCCGATGCTAGATATCATGGGGCCTCCGTTCTTTCTATATAATTAGTTTCGTACTACCTACATTTCCGTTTCTTGGGCGCTCTACCGAGCCCGAGCCCGAGCTCTTGTAGGCGTCGCTTGGCGCCGGCGACACTCGGGTCCTCTGCTCCTAGTTTGGGATTGCCCAAGTAAGCGGATAGGCTGGCTGGGCTGCCAGGGCTCACCCCCTGATCCTGGAAGAGCTCGGCGCATAAATCCAGCACGCCCTTAAAGTCGACAAGGATAATCATGGCCTTCTCGCCGCAGACGTCGACGATGAAGTCGGTCCCGCGGTACACGACCTTGGACTCTTTCGCGTGGCCGCTTCTGGCGGGGGGCTTGAGGGCATGCATCGCGGCGGGCGCCGCGAGCTTCCGGGGTGTCCCTCCGTCGTCGTCTTGCACCGTGTCTACGAAGCCGCAGTATCGACATCGTATCCCCAGCGGCCCGCCGAAGATGCAGTTTAGGTGTGCGCCCCTACCCTATACATATTCGTATAGTTATTAGTACGGATTGTGCGCGAGAGGGTGACGGACGAGCAGAGACACAGAGACAGCCGAATGGAAAGAGGTACTTATTCCCTACGTTCTGTATTTCAACTCGTAAATGATCCGCCGTCTCTTGGATCTTATTCTCGAGCGGCCGGCGGTACTCGTCCCAGCTCTTCTGCAACTCGAGACTCTCGTGGAGCTCGGTTAGAATCCGGAACATGACGCCGTCCTGGGATTTTGCAAACGCCTTTTCTAGTCTCGGGGGCTTCAACGGGGTGTTTGAGGGCCGTCGGGGCCCTGGCGGACGTTGGGGTTCGGGCAGTGTCGATGACGGCGTCATCTCCAGGACGGAGTGGTTCTCCTTGGCCCGGCGGGTTGGCTGGCAGCGGGTTGGCGTTGGAGCCGGGCTCGGCTTGTTCGACGGCCTTTTCGCATTCTGGCTTTGGACGAATTTCTCACGCGAGTGGGAGGCTAGCTTGTTGTATCGGTCGTTCTCTTGCTCATGGTGCATCTCGCATTCCATTAGGAAATGCTCTAGACAGTATGCCTGCCGGCTTGGCGGAGGCCGTAGCCGTAGCTCATAGGCTCTCGCATTATCGGGGCCTAAATCATCCACACCCCGATCGTATTGCTCGGTGTCGGTATCGTTCATCCGGTTGTTATCGACGGCTCGTGATTCTACCAGGCTGGGTATCATTGTTTCGGTGGTCTCCATGGACCATCTCGATATTCTACCCACTGACTATTATAGATGGGTTAAACTCGCCATATTTACGTCTAAGCGAGAGCGACGCCTTTCGATTGGCAACTATCCTACTCTTCGTGTTTCCTGCTTGTGTGGGTTTCGAACAGTTTCTACAACATGATTGCTTTGAGACAATGGCTATCCAGATACTTTCCGGAAACATCCCACCTGAGTCAAACATGAGAAAACAAAGGCCCACGGCAAAACAGGCACCCGTCAGTATGAGCAAGCCATCATCTATATGGCCAGGTTGCGTCCAAGTGTGCCAAACAGCATAGAAGCAATGTAGATATCGAAACCCGAAACCCTTATTCACTTATCTAGATGGAGATACACATGCCTATGCACTGGCACCAGTGAGCTGCACTTGGTAATCCAAGCCTTTCGCTACATCGCCCGAAAGCGAGAAAGGGTCGTATAAGTAGAGGGTGCTG
>JAPESX010001247.1:0-10684 GCA_029590615.1 Nemania bipapillata | reverse complement strand
CGAGGTAGTGGCGGCGGCGGGAGCAGCGGATCAGACAGGGAAGAAGAGGCAGGGCGGGGTCTTGTAATATCGCTGCCTGGCGCGGTCAGAGGGAAGATCGACGACATAGTCCATTATCTGTTCTCATCATGCTCTACTGCTTCTGTTGCTTTCTTTTTTTCCGAGACACGTCTATCTAGTCTAGACCTCTTGCGCTTAGGGTGGGTATGTACCTAAGTAGGTAGGTAGGAGTAGGTAGGAAGCTAGGAAGCTAGGTAGCCTGCGTGTGGTAAGGATTTTGTACAATGTCAAGGACGAAACGCAATTGAGTGGCAGTATATTATCGTAATTAGGTAGTAGTACAGCTTTGTACAATGCTCGGTAATATCTAAGTACCTAGCGATAATTGTATGGTACAGGGGGAAATATATCGATGTCATGAATGCAACCTCGGTCAGGTAGACAAGGGGATAGGTAGATGGTTCTTCATTGGGGTAGGTATACAGTTATCTAGGTACTACCCCAGTTACCTAAGCAGTGCCACTTTTAGCCTAAGCTTGCCTTAACTCTAGCTTAAGAAAAACCCGCTTTTACACTAGTATAAATATATAAAAAGGGACTTAGATCTAATCTATTTAAACTTGGGTATTATTGTTTACTATTAATTCTTTTTAATATATACTGTAACCCTTTTTTAATTGTTGAAAGCAAAGCGAAAGTAATCAGCGTGTCAGGGACAATGGTTGTGGCTTACAGGGCAACCGTCACTAATACCTTAGTCCTACCTAGGTAGTATACAAGCACTATGACGTAGCGGATAGTGAAGGCCTCATTGCCTCTACAGTTCATCTCTTCCGGTCCTCTCTCCATCACCAGCTGGTGGTTCCGTATTCCACCATGGCTGGTTGGGAACTCGGACCGTATTTGTTCCGCAGTGAACCTCACCACCACCGGCGTGGTGCGAGTACCAATCGTCGATATACACAACGTTAAAACCAACCTCTCCATATACCGTGTTCGTAGCCGCCTCCATGATGTCCGTGCCATCAATCNACCGGTCCCCACGGCTTCGGTGATAGGTATGTCGAATTGCTCAGGACGACGCCATTCAGGACTCCGGGATATAGTGCGGCAGCATGTATAGTGCTGCAGTTCCGGTCTGGAGGAACCCCTTCGTCTGGCCCCCAGCAGACGCCCGTAGTGAAAACCATTGGCACGTAGTGAATGTCCTGAGGTGCAATGCCGGTTTCTCCCTGCAACACGGTCAGGACGGCGTCGAGTTTCTCAGCAAATCCTTGGTTGCACTGATTAATTTGTCTGTCAGTAGTTCAGCGATAGTGAGGCCAGGGACGTCACCTAAACCCTCGCGGGTGTAAGTGTCATTCAGTCGAGAAAATGCAGGCGTGTCACCGTGCTGCTCTTTGGCGTCTTCTAGAATCTTGATTCCTGCCCTAAGGTCGGCAATATAGAGAGCCCAGCCATATGGAGTGTTTGCTGGGAGGAACTGCACTATCTCATCTACGTGTCCGACAGCCAGCCAGTCCGTGTCCAGAACAAGAGGCTCTTGGAACTCTTGGGCCTTCATGTAGTCGTACACATGCGGGTATGATGGGTACGATTTTGCATGGGACCCTTCGATAATGCGTCCGGCCGGAAAGGATTTGTCTTTGAATGAATATGGAGGGATCGTTTCAAGATTTCCCATCGAGTCAATCTCATTTCTGGTCCCCCCTGTGCTGTAGACAGCTCCTCGACCAGTCTTCCTGAGGTATTCAAACACTTGTCTTCCAGCAGTACGTGACCCCTGAGACGAACGGATCATTACTTCGAGGGTAATTGGGCCCTCTGAACCGGGCATGCTAGTATACGCCGGTTCAACGAAATCTTGAGCCCAGACATCGTCTGAGTGGTTGAATAGCCACAGAGGCTTTTTGAGGTTTGGATCATTTAGTATATCTCGTAAATCGGAGACGAATTTTATCTGTGCTTTGGAGTCATTGACGTTTGCAGTGAGCACTTCCGAAACGTCCATAAGATGATGGGACGTAAGAATAGGGGCAACGCGGAGATAGACATCATCAACCTGGACTTCTAGCTCATTTTGCACGTGGAGATGTACTTGGGCCCGCCCGTCCCAGCCAGAGGGTCTCCTTGTGTCTCGGGCGTCTATTCCGAGGTTCAGACCTGCCTCCAATTCACTAGCATTGAATTTGTAGTCGTTTGTTGTTATGATCCATTCGTCCTGTTCCTGTCGAAATAGGCGAACGTTCTTTCGGGAGATCTCCTCGGTAACTTGGACATTTGCCCAGGCTCCGTCTTCAAGACCTTGAATTGGAACTGTCCTAATCAGTGCCATGTAACCGGGCGATCGCTGGATGTCGTCTGATGCATCATTACAGGCCGCTAGAGCTTCATCTGAAAGTCGATCGCCAGATAATGCAATTTGAGAGCAGCGTCCGTCTGTATCCCCGATGTTTGCCAAAAATAAGGCTCCTGCAAGGTCGGACCATTCGTCCTTGTCAGCGAGATCGGTGTTTCCGTCAATGTCTACTCTGCCATCTCGATTGCTATCCGCCCTGATATCAGCTTTCCAACCAACACCAAAGCGGCATAGTAAAAGCACAGCAAGAACTACATTTTTGTTAGATAATGGGTGCTAGTTAGAATTATAGTCAACATACCTAAGCGCCGGGAGATCATTGGGGGTACCATGGTTTGTGTCGTGCTTTAATGGCGGTAAAAAGAGGTTTTAGTCACGGCGCTTTTCCAATGAAATTGCGGAATCATCAATAGTGATCGTATTGTATAGTATCCGTACGCAATGTAGTGGATTCTATTAGTTAATGAGAAGTTAGCCAGTATTCATAGTAGCACGCTCATCATCGCAGTTCTGTTGCTTTCTCAGCATACTTTGGAGGTGTGTTCTCCTGAGTTGAGCTCTGGATACACCTAAGCAGTCGGCCCAGCTTGGCCAGACGACTTGTGAAAGCCAATCTCGCTATTTGGTGCCATGTAATTTCTCTTGTTATGACGGCATTTACGACATCTCCGAATCCCTTTACAAGAGAGGACTATGTGCAACAGGTAGTTCATTTGATCATACCACTCAAGTGCACATGAGATGAGTTGAGGGACAGATCGGCATAAGATATGCCCGCTGGGCGTCACGAAATAGAATTGCAGCGCTATACCGTCACACTACTGTAAAAGTAGAACGTCATCAAGTCAGACACTTGAACATCTGAAGTTGCCTATAGGCCGCACCGTGATACTGTTCCCTTTCTATTACGAACTAGGTATGCTGTCACAGAATAGAGTGTTGATGACATGAAAGTTGTTTTATTATTATTGCACAAGGAGGCAAGTTCTATCTAGTACTACCAAGTCTATCTTGCTCGCTACCTGTGCCGCAGTATCTTCGTGAAGGGGGGTTATGTGGTACGTACTGCTGGAGTTGTAGAATGTAAGCCTCATGAAACTGGATCGCCGTAATTTCACTCGCTTTCACCCTAGGAGACTTCCGTATGATAGGTTGCGATGGCAAATTTTAGACGGAATATCTAAGTACGAAGTTCAACCTTCATTTGTTACACGTACTACGTATTAGTGAGACGCTCCTGTCACGACCTTCGAGTCGGTGTGCGACCGGACGTCTTAGAGTACGAAAATGAAGCTATTCAACTCTCGCTTAAATGAGCCAATTGGTCCAATCCCGAAGGCTTCCGGCATTCAGGATTGTTGTACATAGCGTCAAGTCGGCCCAGACAGACTTGACAGGTTGGTCAAGAACCTATTGCGGCCGTAGAAGATTATTCTTGAATTGAAGTAAACTTCCAAGCTCTGAATCCAGCTCTTGTTATAATTACCATTCGACCCCTTCAACACGCAAATTATTCAATCTTTCCAAAGCAATTATTTATTCCCGCTCAGAGGAAAATCTTGCAATTCTAGAACCAAGCGGTCACGCCTGCAACATGACTCCCCCTACCCAAGTACCTTATCTGCATGGCCAGTTTAGTCGGGTTGGCGGATGGCTACCTCCAGATCCCAAGATACTGATCGGATGGGTTCGAAAACTCGTTGCGGAGATGGAGGAGAAACGCCGATGGTCAGGACCCCTAGGACCTAAGGACAGGGCTCCAGCTATCCAAGCCTTCGATGATGTTGTCCAGAGCAGTGCCAAACTTCGAATGCTAGCTGCGGCTATGCTAGACGAAGTTCCTAACAAAAAACCGTACCTGACGGACCCGGTTGGGAATAAGCAGATCCGAGACTACGATTGCTTGCTTGATACATTTCAACACATAATGACAACGAAGGCACCAGAATGGAATATGTGTGAATATAAGATTGGCTTGATTGCATGCCTTTTCAACGCTATACTCGACTGGCCCATGGCTACCCCGAGTGGGTATGCCTTCTTCCTAGACCAACAGGTTAACGAAAAACTCAGGGATATTTTGAACACTTGGGGAGATGGCTTCCTTGCGACTGAAGCGTCTCTATACGTGATTACGGAGGAGCCGGGTGGATGGCTAAGCTCGGAGGCATTGCAAAAACTCGAGGAGGTCGCTAATCTCGAGGGCCAAACGCTTAAATTCTTCCAGATCTTCACCTGCGATCCGTCCCAAAAGTATTGGGGCTTTAAGTCATGGGATGATTTCTTTGTCAGGACATTCAATACTATCGACAGCCTCCGGCCAGTTTATCAACCAGATAACCCGAAATGGATCGTAAACTCATGCGAATCGCAACCGTTTGCCCTCCAGATGAACGTCAAGGAGGTCAGTAACTATGAGTTGGTCATTCTCTTATTCGCAGTGTCCCCACGGCCAAAAGCTCCTTGTCAATTATGGGCTGGGAGCTTCTGCTCCGAGACGCACTCCTCGGCCCCCCCTTTTCCGCTATAAATGGGCAATTACTAACCCCTGATACTGTGTAGCACGATACCTTCTGGCTAAAGGGCCAGCCATACTCGGTAGCTGAGATGATACCTTCCAAGCCCGAGTATGTAAGCAAATTTATTGGCGGTACAGTCTATCAGGCTTTCCTAAGTGCAACATCATACCATCGTTGGCACTCTCCTGTAAAGGGACAAGTTTGCTACGCCAAGGTCATTAATGGCACATATTTCTCGGAGCCCACAATCACTAGCTTCAGTAGTCCAGATCTCCCTAGTCCACATCTCCCTGATCGAGCTGGACCGTAAGTAAAATCACTCATTGTTTCTTATCCTTTTTGTTTGGCCATAGAGAGCTACATCTTCATAATCAAGTCAACATATGACTTTAGCTCTCGAGGCATGCATTATAACCCTTAAATTATCGTTTGAGGAAAAAACTATTAACAAAAGTCATTGTAGTGACCAAGCTCAGGGTTATATCAGTCACGTCGCAACAAGAGCGATTTACATCTTTCAGGTGGATGATCCAAATATCGGATTCGTGGGCGCTGTATATGTTGGCATGGCAGATGTGTCGAGTTGCGACATTAATAAAAAATTCCTGCAGAAGAATCTCCCACAGCCGGTAGAGAAGGGCGACGAGATTGGGATGTTCCATTTCGGCGGCTCGACCCACTGCCTGTTATTTGAGAAGGGGGTGAAGCTGGCCTGGGTCGGCGGAGCAGATCCTAGCACTGCTAAGAGGAACCTTCCGGTGCGGTCTGCTCTAGCCTACCCCTATGACGAAAAATAAGGGGAGACTGTAGCTTCCTAAGAGCAGTGCCACGCAGATTTCTATAGAAGCAGCCATGCTACTGCAGATCTAGTGTGGGACCTACTGCAGACTTAGCCCTGCTCTTTCCTAAGCCTTTTGTGTTATTAGTCATTCTTTAGGATAGGATTTGATCTCGACCAGCCGCTGGGTACTTTGGGCAATCCCTTCAGCAGCATACTTCAACGTCTGCATTAACAATCTGTACGAAGTTCCACATGAGTACCGTAGTATAGACCGACGTGAGGCTGCAGGTAGGGAGGTGATTTCAGGTAAATTAATCGCATAACCTTACAGAATAGCGATATACCACGGCATACCCAATAGGCGACTGCGGATGATCACGTGTTCAACTGAGTAACATTCTACTTTTGCAGGAGCGTACCGGCTTAGTGCTACAATTCTATTCCGTGACACGATATGAAGCGATTACCAATAGGTATATAGGTCGCAAAGCTACTTGAAAATTGGCAGGTTCAGGAATTAGGTGAGTACTCCTTTCCCCCCTATCTGGTCTATCAAGCCCGATACCCCAGCTACCCAACTGCAACAGGTATCCTGTTCACCCTCTGCCCAAATCCTTAAAGAGATAATTCCTCTGCGTACGTCGTCTTTCTTGAGCCAAGCGAGAAATAAAATGTTACTCGATGCCGCTTTAAAAGGATGCGAGGGGAAGAGAGGGGAAAGGCGGCTGCTCTTGACGTCGATGCTAGCCATCTGCAGTGTAACAGCTCACCAGAGCAGTGACTCGAGTACGCTGGTAACCGAGCACATGCAGGTTAGACACCACCGTTGATGGTTCTACAAGACCGCCGAGAAATGTGTAATCGTTCATATATATTATATGTATGACAATTCGTATATCCCGTGAAACAATCCTTGGCCGCCGAGGGAAGACAGTTACATTCGCCGGGTACGGTGAAATGAAGCCCTCGTTAGATCCGTCCTCCCTCTGCTATCGAGTCTGAGACACGTCCGGTCCTCCTAGACCGAGTTGGCTGAAATAATAAATCTTTCTCCTCCCTCCGAGCTCCTGAAGAGCTTATTCAAGAGTCGCTTCGCATCTAGTTACGCTCTTTACCCCTATTTAGGATAATAAGAGCAGTATTACTGGAAAGCAAAGTTTTTCCTACTTCGAGCCCAAATTATGCATTGGTGGCGCAGTATCCTCCCATTCTGGTGCGGCGTATTGGGTAGTATAGCGCACCGTACTGGCGAGCACGACAAAACAACAACTATCTCCGATGTCTTTGATGACGTTGACATCACATACACTGAAGTTCCTGTATGTCCCTAATGACTGGGTGTGGAAGCATTGCCCCCTGTTCCCCTCCTTACAATGTTGAGATACTGACTACCCCTTTTCCCGACTCTAGGCCGGAATATGCGGTGACGCCATATCGTACAGTGGTTATGTGAACTTTCCACCGAATTCAATGAGGGATGTCGGACATGACTACCCAGTTCACACATTCTTTTGGTACTTCAAATCCCAAACGGACACGCAGAATGCTCCCCTGGTTATTTGGATGAACGGCGGGCCTGGCGCGTCATCTATTTTTGGAGTGTTCAATGAGAACGGACCATGCTTCATCAATAGCAAGCTCGAGCCAGAGCCAAGACTTTCATCATGGAATCAATTCTACAATGTGCTTTATGTAGACCAGCCCGTCCAGGCCGGCTTCAGTTACGACATCCCGACCCCGGGTTTCTTGGATCTAGAAACTGGCAACATTATCCCCAACGACCCGGACGGGGGCCTTCACGCAAATGCTACCTTCATCCCCGGCACCTTCAGCAGCCAGAACGTCAATTCGACTGCGAATACAACGGAGAATGCTGCTCGCCACTTCTGGAACTTCCTTCAGGTGTGGTCTCGGGATTTCCACGAATACATCTCTAGCGATAATTCAATCAGCATCTGGACGGAGTCGTACGGTGGTCGATACGGCCCAGGCTTTGCCGCCTTTATAGAGGAGCAGAACCATCAAATACGTCGTGGGTTCCTGCCTGGCGCGAAACAGCTCAATATCACAACGCTCGGCATCGTCAACGGATGCGTGGACCTATTGACCCAGGAAACATCTGCTCCGGAGTTCGCCTATGACAGGAACACTTACGGTATTCCTGGGATCACCTACGAGGAGTACGAAGCAGCGTGTAAGGCATATAAACAATATCCGGGTGGGTGCCGTGATAAAATCAACAACTGCCTGAATTTAAGCAATATTGAAGACCCTGCCATGTACGGCAACGCAACTAATACCAACGTGGCATGCAAAATGGCGAGCGACTTCTGCCAGGATGCGGTCGAGGGTCCGTATATATATCGCAAGCAATGGGCTTTTTACGATATCGCTCATTGCTACCTGGATGCCTTCCCAGGCAATGAGTTTCTTTACTACCTAAGCAAGGAAGAGATACTCCAGGCGATAGGCGTTCCTGTGAATTACACCGACATCTCCAACACCGTCGGCAAGGCATTCAACCTCACAGGCGACTACGCAAGGAGAGACCCGCGCGGCTATCTACAGGACATAGAGATTCTACTCAACGCCAGGATCCAAGTCGCTATGGTTTATGGAGACCGCGATTTCGCTTGCAACTGGATTGGCGGCGAACGGGTAAGTCTGGGTGTGAACTATTCTCTGAGCGCCGATTTCAGGCGTGCCGGGTATAGCAACATCACTACCATACACGGCTCTGATCCAGTAGGCCAGGTTCGCCAGCACGGCATGTTTTCCTTCAGTCGGATATTCCAGTCTGGCCACATGGTCCCTGCTTACCAGCCCGATGTCGCATTCACTATACTGCGCCGAGTTATGGGGCAAACAGATGTCGCCACCGGAAAGATCCCCCTTTCCGATGATTACTCAACAGACGGCACTCTCAATTCAACAGTGACCTTGACGGCGCCTGACCCTCCTTCGATTACATGTGATCTCAGAGGCATGGCCTCCACTTGTGCACAGAATCAGATCGACGCTATCAAGGACGGTAGTGCTAAGATTGAGAATGGGATCATACTCGATCCACCTCCGCAGGCAGATTGTCCAACGTTTCCTACGAGTATTGATTTCATAGGTGAATTACGACGACACTAATAGGTCTCTTTATGGGGTAATAAGGAATTAGGCGATGTGCGTGCACGGGAAGTTTGCTCGTACGCGTAGGCACGGACAATGGTATCATCGCTAGAGTAGTCAATCACAATATACAAGCAGTATCGCTAAACCAAGCCTTTGCAATACGTGAGCAGTGTCGCCCGGACCCTTTTCCTCCCAAACGAGGGCGACGACATCGAGCCGGCGAGGCGGCCGCTTCCGACCTTTTTTTCTTCTCCTCTCACTCTTAGTCTTCTCCCATGCGTCATGCCGAACGCCGGGGGTACTCGTGCCAGTATAGTATCACGTCGCTGCCGTCCCGAGGGACGTGACCTTTGCAACGCTGAACGAAGAACCGTGAGTTGACGATCCTGCACTCACCCCGAGATCCTGTATCCGAGACAGTCAGTCGCTCACCGGACCTGTTCTTTCCGACGGATTCTCGCCCAAGCTGCTGTAACCCGCCAAGTGGCATGACGGTTATCTAACCTCGTCGTGGGATGGATGAATAACATGCGACAGAAAATGTATATCGCAATATCTTGATTGCGCAACCGTGACACGGGTTAGGTTACTAGATACTACCTGCCTACTTATTGATGTGGCGCAACGACGGCGACATCGCAATTGCGATTCGGCCATTGCACCTTGGACAACCGCTCAACTGAATTGTCTAATGCGACAGCTTCAAAGGGCGATGAAAACATGCTCTGGGACCAACAATCTTGTATTCCGCCGAGCAAAGAAACATCCACACAGGAACAGGACGGCACGATAGAAACAAAACGAGTCACCACAGCAGTAAGCCTCACTAGAGTTTTAGCCCGAATGCCAACCTAGACTCCGCCGCCGACTATCTAGATAAAGGTGAAGATCCCGTCTTGCATATTGAAAGGAAACCCAAGAGAAAATAACTTAACTCTAACAAGGCGACATCTCCCGCTCCTATGAAAGATGTCATAATGTTGCCCAAGACAGGAGCCGGACTTGTTCACTTTCCGTGTCTCGCGTAGATAAACCATCACCCCGAAGCTATTTCTACGGTCTTAGGACTTAGGAATGAATATATGCGAGGATCAAATTATGCTCCGCCATAAACGGATGTGACAGCTGGTGGTAGGGCTGTACAAGTTAGACTAGTGCTGTGTCACCTATGTACTAGGATACCCAGGTACCCACCTACCTGCAGAATACAGCGTGCATGTGCATTGATAGATACGCTAGATACGCGGAAGCCCCCCTGTTCTCTCGTATGACGTATTTCTCGAACAGATACCTACCAATCTAGGTATATGTAGATAGAACACCCCCTGACTAGGCATACGTCCATAGCGCAGCTTCATACTTATATACATATGATATGTACGAAGAATTAGTATTAGTTGCCTTTCTACTTAGGTAAATCACGCATAAATCCTAATGTGAATCTAATCTATCTAGGGATTAACCCCCCATAGAGTGAATAATGCGTTGTACTGTAGCTTAACGAAAGACATGGTAGCGTCGTGTTCGCAAGCATGCCGCAAGCAGGTCACATGTCACGATGGTAACAATACTTCAAATACGTGACGGGAAGCGCAAACTGGAGATAACGCCGGGAAACATCATATTATCATTTCTTGATCGCCCGCCTGTTCATTTACGTTAGTCTGCTCGTCTTCGTCCTCATCCTCATCTAGATCGTGGAGAGGATACGTGAGAACAGCGGCGATACCTCCTAACGCATCCAACCGCTGGCCGCTCTCGTGGTCGCTACTCAGCACCCTCGCATCCCCGCCGTCTTCCTTCACCTTATCCACCATCGCCACGTAGCGCTTCCGCGTCCTGATATCGAGGCTTCGGAACAGCGAGTTGTTGATGAGCAGGACCCCTCCGCCGCGGCCGACC
>JAPESX010001246.1:0-10685 GCA_029590615.1 Nemania bipapillata | reverse complement strand
GACTTTGCGGTGCTGAAGTCGGTGCCGGCGGTTTTAAAGCTGCTGCGGCCGAGCCGTGTCAGGTATTGGTCGCCAAACTTGGCCTTGCGGCCTGTGCTTGTGGTGTCGTCGGCCTTCGCTGCCCACCGCTTGGCGGCGGACGAGTTCCGCTCACTATCTATCTGGTAGTCTATTTGATTCCGCTCGAATGACGAGCGTAGGGAGGCTGGGACGGTCCGTGGAATCCGAAATCCTTCGTGTCGGTTGTTTAGGATGTGGAGGAATGCAAGGCATGCGTCTTTGTTGATCGAGGAGGCCGCAGAGGGGTTGATGAGGTTCCATGCTGATCTAACATCGGTGTCGGGTACATCGAGTGATTCGTATAAGTCTTCGAGGGCATTGACTACATAGCAAGTAGGCTGGTTAGAGTCTCGCATGTCAGGCACCGGTGACGAGTGTAGTTATACATACAGGATATTTCCCCTCGCATATCCCGGTTCTCCTGATATATTGACTCGTACTTGGACTTGTCTTGAGGATTCATATACCAATCGAATCCATCCTTTAGTCCGGGTGTGTCGGAGTCGTCGTCTACCTGCTCGAATTGTACTTGCTTGCCCGTGAGCGCTCGGTTCGCTTGTACGAGGTGTGATTTCGATTCGGGGACGAGCCAATCTGGTAGTGTTGTAGGAACCTCAGCATACTCCTATGTCTCACATTAGATGGCTATATTCCATAGCAAGGGGGAATTGGAAGTAGGGCGACGCACTCCATTCACGATATCGAAGATGATGCGCATGGCGACACAGAACTCCTCGAAATCCAAATTGCCGTCATTGTCGACGTCGGCCACGTCCCAGACGCGCTCGAGCTGGTCATCCCGCAAGCCACTGTTCTTCAGGAGAGGTGCCGCTTGTTCGCCAGTTAGGAACTTGCCGCCATTCGTCCGTGTCGAGAAGATGTTCCAATATGTATCGATCTCCTGAGGCTCAATGCGCGGGGCCATCTTTAAGGTTGTCTAGTTGCAGCCAGTAGGCTTTCCGTCCCGTGATTGCCAAAGCCGTAAGCGAGTAGGTTTATGTGAGGTATAGAGAGCTGGAATGATAAATGAATCGGCGATGAGGAGAAGTTTTTTGTTGTAAAAAGTTGATGAGTACACAATTGTAGCTGTTACTACGATTTGTATGTTACGTAGAGATCTATATCTATCTAGATTGGTAGGCAGGTCATACGTAACTGCCTGGGCGCAAAGCCTCCCTGGCGGTAGGCGATAGGTATGCTAGTGGGCCAACAACGCGCGCAGTCTGTCAGAAGCTTGAGCCACGTTTCAGCCGGCCCCAGAACAGAACTTGTGGCTTGACAGTTATTTACAGACAGTTCAATCAACCGTGATGGCAAGTAAAACAAAACTTCTTATGGCCAAACTGGTTTCTCTGTTGTTACAATTCTTATAGATTGTGCCTATAGAAGAAGATACGAGCCAAAGTGTAAAAAAAAAACAACGTTTACGCGCCTCAGTTCTCCTTTTAGTAAACTTTTATCACAGTTGCAGCACTAAATTAAGTACCTAGTTCCAATTGATGCTGGCAGACGATAAAACCACACTTGGAAAGCAAAAATAGAATAACATAGAGCCGGCTGCGATTTTCTCATCACCTCTTGCGATGTCTCAATTTAGGCTGGAGTATACAGCATATTAAATGAACGAATTCTCACATTCTGTATTCTGTATTCTCAAAAGAGGGACTAGTTTCCATATCTCTTTCCTTCACCTTCGCCAGATCACTACGAGTCAACAGCTATCAAATCCATCGCGAACTAGCCTGCTACGTTGTGGTCATGTATTGGGTTACAAACATTAAAAANGCCTCCCAGCCGGCGGCCTTCAGGATCCTGTCGAGCAGACGATGAGTCTTCAGGGCTGACTGGAAACTAGCGACGATATCCGTGTCACCCTTCGCGAAGGCGCGATACTGACGAGCTATGTTAGTCCCGATCGTCGGCAGTGCCGCAATGACCTCGTCGCTAGACTGGAAATCGACGTTTTGGACTTCATTCTTCCCAATTTTCAGCTTCAGAGTCCGCTTAGGCTCACTGAACTGCCAGTGTCCATGCGGAATGATAACCTCCATCTCGCCCTCAGTTCCAGAAATGATCCATCGAAAACTAACCCCGTCAACTTCGTCCCTCACCGTCCTGACTGTGAGAGACGCCACGGTGCCACTCTCAAGGACTCCTTGTACGAGAATATGATCTGCACTTGTCTTGGGATATGCGGGGTTGACTAGCACACCTTCAGCACTGTATATCGAGACCTCCGGGACTGTGTTTTTCATGATTGCTTGCAATTCCGTGAAATCGCCAAGTACATGAACGAAACTGTCGAGGACTAATAGGCACAGTTAACTTCAGGACCAAGAGTACTAAACCTGTCTTTTCAAAGGCGTGCACTCACAGTGGCCGAAGTAGATGAAGAAAAGGTTCCCACCAGACTTGTGGTCTAGAAAGTATTCCCCTTTCTCCATCCACGTGTTATAGGAGAGAACACTGGTGGAAACCCAGGCCGAAGAGCTTACGACCTTTCCAATCTGCCCTGATTCGATGATGTTCTTTACCCTTGCGACGAGAGGGTCCGCTCTACCCTGCACGCCCACGGATGTGCGTACCCCGGCCGTCTCGGCAAGTCTGCATAACTCCTCAGCTTCGGCAAGACCAGCGCCGAGTGGCCACTCCACGAGGACATGTTTCTTCTTCTCAAGCGCTGGCTTTGCCAATTCAAAGTGTTTGCCTACATTGACAGAGACGACCACCAGATCCACGTTTGGGTCATTGGCAAGGTCTTCGGGGTTCCCATAGGCTCTCGCAGATTCCGACAAGCGGTACCCTTTGACTGTAGCGTTTGCATCAGTATCAGCGCTTTGAATTTTCTCTAGAAACAAACTGGTTTGGTTCTTACTCGCTTGTTTCGCAGATTCTACGTGAGAATTGCAAACTGCAACGATTTCATACTGTTCCGGCAATGCTTTAAGTGCTGGGAGGTGTGTGGATGCAGCCCAATAGCCAAGTCCACTGGCCAAGGTCGGTTTCTCATCAGGGCCAGGTCGTAGACCAATGATGCCGACACGGATAGGAGCCATTTTAGGAAATTGAAACGGTTCGGGGAGTTATTCAGTGGTCTAAAGGGGGTTACAGAGTAAGGCGAGGTGGTAATTTTCTGATTGAAGTAATCTGCTTGTTACGGAAGGTATGATTGATTTTATACAAGTCTGCTCGAGCTGTTCCCCTATCACGACATTTGGGGTATGTGGTACGTTCTTCTTGACCCGTCCCACTCGAATTCCGGGCCCTGAACATAAAACCTTGTGTTGGCAAGATCGACCGAATTTTGCTTACAATTCAACATCTATACCTGAGTTCTTGGAGTAAACCATAACGTTTACGATGTCTGGGTAGATAAATGATGGTGGCCATGAGATAGGCATGGGTGTTCATCGTTCACCTCTATGTCCATCTTCTTAGGTAACTGCCTTAAGAATAAGAACTTCTCTACGAGCAGTGGCTAAATGCAGTCTAGCATCAAATGAGATCAGTTTAAATTATCGAGATAATTAGATATTGTAACACCTAAGATAGAACACACATGGAAGTCTTAGGTTAATCTACAGAGTACTTCGCATATGTACGTACCTAGACTCCGTAGCGTGCAAGGAAGGAACTATGGAGACCCACTTGAACTCCGGAGATGGTGGGACCAAGCCCGGCGCTAAAATATGCATCCCCGGAGCTGACAAATCTAGCGTCTGAGCACTAACAACCACATGGCTGACATGATTTATCAGAGTCTAAACTCGAAACAGCCTCTGAATTGATGGATGGTGCATCAATTGAAGTCAATTTATTCACCATATCAATACTACATACATCTGAATTTCGGTTCCCAATGCCAATATCTCGGAAGAAAGCCTGTGAGCACTGCAGAGTTGCCAAGGCTAAATGTTCTCTAGAAAACGTCTGTTCTCGATGCTTGAGTAGAGGTTTGACATGCGAATACAGTAGAGCATTGTCACGTGCAGGCCCTTATACCCGACCGCATATCGTGGAACCCGAGCAGAACTTGCCCTCGATTGGTCCCTCCGATGCTACGGAGGCCTTCCCGAACTTGTTCGGCGCTTTAGACCCAGGACCGCCTTGCCCAGGATTTGGGGACATGTTCTCTGAGGGTCCCACATTAGACAACAGTGTACCAATTACATGGGACTCACACCAGATCAGCAGTCCCCGGGCCTTGTCGTGGGATCGAGCTATCTGGAATACAAACGAGACAACAACTGATGTCCCATTTTCTGGAGATGTGTCGCATCATGAAGCTAACGACGATCCTCCTTCGAATGAGTTCCCTGATTCTATGTTACCTTGGGGATTTTTAAGAAAAACCCTGCTAGCCGATACTCAACTCGATCTAATCCCCACGGTGACGACTGAACAGTCTATTGAAACTGTAGCGGCCACACAGAGCATCTCACAAGCTGGCTGTGCCTCATCACCTAACGGCAGAAGGGAACCAGCTATTGAGTCAGAACGCGATATGACAGTTTCGATTTATGGAAGGAAGCGCGAGAATTTCCCAGGTCTACGACGGGGAGTAACCTCCGAACAATCGCTAGCAATTAGAATCCTTGTTGGGCAAGTAGAGAACTATCCGAGGATGCTAATGCGAGGGAATAGACTACCACCGTTCATCTACCCCCAATGCGTATTGAATAATAGACTCTGTCATCAGTGCACCGCCCTGAATGGGACGCATCAGTGCTTGCCTGAACCGCTGGCAAATTGTGCTTCCTTAGTCCAATTGTTTTACAGTCGTAACCCCAGTAACTCGCAATTGGTTTGGAAAACCATATACGATGAGCAGAAGCGGTTATATGAGCAGGTGAGGAACCTTTAACTAGAAATCTCTCCTCTATTTACTAGGTATAGCTCATTTGGCAATTGCGGTAAAATATAGATCTAAGCATCTCAACAAAACCGCTCTTGGGTCAAATAGCCAGATAAGTTAACCTCAATGCAGTCTCACGCTTATGACACCCCAATGCTCCTGGCAGCTATCCAATCTATGGCAATATACAGTGAGTATTATCTGTTATGGTCCTATAATTTCTCTTTTACCAACATGACTGCTGTACCTGTATCGATGAATTATGTCAGAAACTGCAAGTGTGCATCAAAGTTGCATTGAACACTTTGAAGAGACATCACTAATGATCAGCGTCACAGTCTTGATTCAAGCGCAAGATACTGAATCGATTGTTAAGAATGACGTATCCTCTTTAGCCGTAACACTTTCTGTTCGTGTCTGTATTTGCTATTCGTTGTCGTCGTCGTGATTTATCTCGAAGTCGGTTCTCATTTCGTTTATAGGACATGGCGATGAATCTTCATATTCGCACTAAATATCAAAATGATATATACCGGACGCCAGGCTTGAGTCAAAACAATTGGGTCATTCACGAAAGTATTCGAAGGTAATCTCTCGCTCTATCTGATGAATAGTAGCTACGTGTTGACCTTGGCACTTGACTAATGAATCTCAAAAATATTAGGACGATCAATCTGTTTTATGTGATGCGAATAGTGCTTGTGATTCAAGTTGGGACTAGACACCCTAAAACCTGTTCCATAGGATCAACCCCTCTGCCGTGTGGGAGAGACCTCTGGGACCCGGACGCTACTGAAACTTGGGCTATGCGATTACATAGATATGAAAGTCGAATGATGCGCGACAGAGCACTTACTATTGACGATTTGTTAAGTGTCCTCGACGGCAGGAAATCTGGGAAGAACGATGTGGTAGACCCTCTAGTTCAGAAAGATTTGGTCACTTGGTGTGAGAGCCTGGATGACCTCGGAACACTTGTCTGGATGGCATCTTTACTTGAGCGGCAGATTAGGTAGATTTATATATCCAATCTTTTATTAGCTACTGAGGATGTCACTCATTCACTCTCCCAGTTAAGTCCAGGTACTAGGCAACCGAGCTAAACAAAAGAGGATCAACAACGGCAACATTGTTCAAGATACCTGCATTAGTACCAAGGTACTTTTTACCTTCCACACCACCTTTCCAAACCTCGGCGGCCCAAACAAGCCCACTATCATCTGCATACTTTATGCTTCAGGTTCCTGTTCCCTCCAATATCACACTTCCTGACCTTGATCACCCCCCTTCATCCAAGCAGCAAGTAGCCATCATCTCCACACATCTCAGCCCTCTCCTAAGATGTCGTCTCATGGCGATAAGGCCCTCACAAGCAGGCTTCCCTCTCACAGAGATACATCGCCCCTCAAAATCCACGCGCCCGACTGGTCAAAGATCGATATCGTCGGTCAGACAATCCTCTTGGCCGAACTCACACGTCTCTTTGGCTCATTCCAGAATGTATGCACAGCTCTAAAGCTACGGTCTAATGAAGTCGGGAGCTTTCTCAAGTTCCACCGCCGCCGCAAACAAGCTTCGGAACAGGGCAGCTCAACAGCAGAGCAATGGGGTAGAGACCTAGCAGTACCAGCCGACGGCGAAGACATCCCCCAACAACGACCTGTACTTATATGCGCATCGTCGATTGAACCAGCCTGTGACTTCCTCCGACTTATGGCATATCAGAACCATGTCCCCGCCGTACAAGCATGGGTTGGAAGAACGCTCGTCTGGCCACCAGACATTGACGTAGCTAAAACAGAGCTCGATCGAGTAGACATCGTCTTTCCCGAGCCCCGAGCACAGCAGAGATATTCAATGTACGTGAGCTCGCTAGGCACTGACACCAGAGCAGTGGTCGCCGTTTCTGGTGCTTGGCGACCGAAGGCAGATGCAACGCCAGATGCCCGCATAGCCTTCGTTGATCTGCCGGATGGTGCTGTGGCTTACGGACCTGGCGGTGTAAGATCACTTATTGGGTCTGGCCGCTACTACGTTTGCTGGCCTACTGGCAGTCTTGTAGATGGGACATACAATGACTTCGTCCTGGCGAGAAACACGATTGACAGCCCACATGGCGACGATGCAGGCCCCCGAGGCACCGACCCTCCCATCCAAACGATATCGTCTCTTCTATGTCAAATGGGAGAGGTTGGGCATGAAGATTCCACCGCAGTCCCGGACCTGAGAATGGAGAATACAGCACAGCCGGCCGGCATGACTGTTAACCCCAAGCTGATTTTTGGTATGAATGTGCCTGATCCACACAGCATCATACGCAAAGGCCCTTTTCACCCACAAGACGAGCCACAGGGACCTGTGCATAAGATGCCAAACCTGGACTTGCAACGGACGTGGAAAGATTGGCCTGGCCAGATATTCCAGTTCCGGTTGCCCCATGGATACACCGTTCTAGGGCCCCTAGGAAACATCCTCACTTTCGACCCAACGGTGCATGAGAGATACGATGATATGGGAAATGCGCATGGTCTCGGAGGCACCTACTGCATAGTCCCATTTGAGAAGACCTCGAAAGTAACGTTTCTTAAATTAGACCCGCTACCCGATGCGGTTTGCCTGCGCATGAAAGTCACTCAGCCATTGGTATTCATCCGCAACGGTAAGGTCTTGCCTCGCTTTGTGGAGCCCGGAGTTCATGAGCTGAGCATAAGAGATGGTCATCTCGACCTTTATGGCGCTCGTGGGTGCTATAACATTATTGAGGCAGAGGGTCGCTACAATATCCTCCCAGATGCTATTAAGGACTTGCTTGCAGAAAGACTTCCGCAAGAGAATGAACAACGCTATGAGAGCATCTATGGCAGCCATGCGCATAATCGCCACCATGGTGATCACGACGGAAGCGGCGGTGATGAAAAAACCGCCACGGCTACAAAATCGGCTATGGAAAAAGCCTTGGAGGTAAGATCTCTGATTCTATGAACTCTACTAGACCTAGGAACACATTCTTTCAACTCATATATAGTCCTCTCTGCCGATGGCTTTGCGCCATTAGGCAGATTGAGACTACATTTTCTTTTCAGCTAAATTACTAACTGATGGTCCTGATAGCTCCTTGTGCCGCATCCAGGCTGGTTAGACGATCGAGATGCCGAACAACTGCGACTCAATCGGCAACGAGAGAAGCATATGCTGCTAGACACTCGCAACGCCGTACAGAAGATCTGGCGAGAAAGGCAGGAGATGGAGAAGCAAATCGCCCGACAACAAGCGCGAATGGATGTCACTGCTCGCCGAGATGTGGCTACACCCCGAGCTGCACAGAAACAGGGGCCATTCGTCAACTACACCACCGATATCGAGTCGGATTTCAGTGACGAGGACAAGGCGAGTCGAAAGCGGCGTAAACGAAAGCGCGTGGACAGCGACGACGACGAGTACAAGCCCTCAAACCACCGCGCCACTCGAGCGAAGACCGCCAAGTACACGCCGACACCTTGGGCGTCGAAGAAGTCACAAGCGAGACTTCCCAGCAGTGCTAAGCGCATCATCACGCCTCGATCTGCTCCCGCAGCCAAGATTCCCACGACGCAGCAGACAGAAGAAACGGAGAAGAGCGCACCTGGCTCTGCGCCCACGCCCACGCCCATTGGTCAACCAGTAACCGCCCCGACGTGGCGTAGACCAGTTCGCACCATCACGCTGCGAGTGCCTGCCCGTCCCGTCCCGGACGCGACCGGAGCCGGCCCCGATGGTGCAGAAGGTAGCGACATGACACCCCAGACACCAAGAGCGTCTCAAGCAAGTATACGAGGGAAGGGGACGGGCGCGGCTCGCAGCGGTCGGGCAGCGGGATCTAAGAAGAAGGATACCCTCACCTAAACCGCGGACTTCGCGGCCGCCCTGCGTGAATCTTTGGACTACAGTCTAAATACAACTAGGGATGAGATGAACTACTAACCTGATAGCATCGGTGCTCTCGCGCATGTACTACAAGCTATTAATCTGCTGTGGCTTGTGAATAATAGTTTCCCGAGGCTATCAAATGCATATTAGATGACCATAAGGAACTATTGATAACTAGTATGAAGACGCCGGACGCATCATGGGACGTAGATTTGATGAGGGAAGAAGAAGGGGGAAAAGAGAAAAAGAAGAAAAAAAATGGAGAGAAAGACAAGAACACTTACACAGAGGCCCTGCGGGTGGGCTGGAAACCGGGATTTGATTGCCACCTAGAAATCGCCTCGCCTGGATTGACAAAACGCGCGTAGATTTGCCATACTCATGAGTTGGGATTGAAGAGAAAGTCTCACGACTCTCATAGCCCATAGATAGACATGAACACACTTGGCCTTGATTTGACCAGAAATTTGAAATTCCACTCCCCGAGCCCTAATTAGTATTTTGATTTCTAATAGGTTTTAAAACGCTTTGTAGCGTCACATACAGCCTCTAAACTGGGCGAGTCATTTTGGGTCTTTTCCTGCAAGCCGCAGCTAACAACAATTAGGAAAATTCCCATTATGTAGGGAAGGTACGAGGAACAGTGTATAAGGCCTACCCCTCACAGTGCCTTCTAAGGCCTTCTCCATAACCTCTACAACATCAGTAGCCAATTCGTTGCCTTATGACTGGAAAAACTGCCTGAGGCGCTAGGAGTTGGGGTGGGATGGAGAAATGCAGCCATTTCCCGTAACCGCCCAAGATTGGCGCCAATCATGCAGTGAGTAGCAGGGGATTATCAACCTTCCCCGTTATGAATGCAACGATAAGGCAACTAAAATAGATCATGCCCGCCCCATTCTCTTGCTGTTGGGAAGATCGTGCTCTGCTGTGGTTATCATGCATTTCCAACTGGCGCCCGTATCCTCCTTGGCTGAGATGCCTGGGTTGCCGTCGGATGCATCTAAGATGCCTAACAAGTCGAAAATAACAATAGTCTAATATGGGCTCTCTGCCCGGTGCAATTGCAAAAGAGCCGTGCCGTGGCCTATTTATTCTAGCTTATAATGGATATACCTGAGCCTCACCAGAAACTGCGCCCACTTTGCGAAATATGCCGGACAGTCCCTTTCAAAGAAATCCAGGAGAACCCCAACACCGAATTCGACTCTGTCGATTTGGGAACATATAGCGAATTGCGGCAGAGAACGTCATGTCCGTTCTGTGGGCTCGTGTTTGAAATGATCTGCGAGATCTCCCGCCATGCTGGATTCCTGGATCCTGACAAGTTCCTCGACCAAACCTGGTCACGCAACATTACGTCCTATTGGCAGGGACACTCCTTCGACACAATTGTCGCCATCAACCAACTGCGGTTTACCACTGGGGCCTGTAGTCGGTTAGGGCGTGTGGTAAGCCCTGCTCCAATTGAGTTCGACGCCATCACCTCGCTATTGCAGGACTGCGATGCATCCCACCAATGCTCGCTGTCTATGTCTGACGAGGCCGCTACTCGATTGAGGGGCCTACGAGCTATAGATATCCAGCAGATGTGCATTACGTCCATTAGCTCTGGAACGCGCTACATGGCCCTGAGTTACGTCTGGGGAATGGCCACTGTTCTGCATCTTGTCCGGGATAATAAGGACGAGCTGATGAGGCCGCACGCACTGGAGGCTTACGAGGACATGATCCCCCTGACGATCCGCGACGCCATCAAGCTAGCTCGCAAGATGAACATCGGGTATCTGTGGGTGGATGCACTGTGTCTTGTACAGGACGACCCAGATGACATTGCCACCGCAACAACCACCATGAGTCTCAT
>JAPESX010001245.1:0-10692 GCA_029590615.1 Nemania bipapillata | reverse complement strand
GGGGTACCGCAGGCTGCATAGCCCATAAAGTATAGGTACCTCAATAGCATCATTGTTCAATTGTAAATTCTAGCAAGAGAATTATATGAACGCAATATAAAGTGTTCCTCATGTGATAAGGTGGAGGTTATCACCACACCAACATCCCTAAGCATCGATGACATTGATAAGAACATATATCGTCTATCCGCCTCACCACGAACTGAGAAAGTATAATTTGTCAATAAGTTGCTATTTTGAAATTAAAATGAAGTGAGAAATACTATATGGCTGACTATCTTGGTAGAGGGTTTAGCTTGCTCAAAAGTAAAGAGGCACGGAATGTCTCCCGTGTAGGGGGATTTGGTCGTCATAACTGATAACTTTTTCTTTCTACTGTTATAGCCAAGCCTCTATGTTTCTCGAGACGGCGGGTTCACCAATCAGTTATTTACAATATATGTGTCTTTGATAATGGAGGTTTACAATAGAGGCTAGATGTAACAGCCGAGTGTATTCGTAGCAGCATAACATACCTAGGTTATTGCCTTACCACTACATCGATAACCTGATACTAACAAAGCACGCCTGGCATTCAATGATTTCCGAGTGCTCTATATGGTGTTATTACAAGTAAATATAAACTCAGCCTATTGCAGCGAGGGGAGTACGCAATGCAGAAGCCGTACAGTGAAGTTGTTCATCAACCTATGTTTTTACCACTTAGCATAACCTCACGAGATGAATAGCTTATATATGTTTCTATTTCCATATTATGCTACTTAGTCTACATGAATTTCATATATTGTTATGTTTACCTACAGCGTCGAGTTGCATGCGCAAAGCGTGTTGGTAAGTGAAAAGTGATTCCAGTCTCATTCGGGCAACCTCCGACGAAGTATCCCATACAACATCTATACCCAAATGCAATCAAGGGCTCCCGACACCTATTGATCCTATCAAGATAGGCAAGACGTGTGCTCTACGTATGTGCTCTTCTCTAGCCCCTGCACACGCACATTCTCATGATCTGATGATGCGCCAGCACTCCCACACACCCAGGGTCACGAAATACTACTCAACTCATCAGCAATAATCTGCCGGAGTCCTGCTCTAAGAAATCGTTCCAAATTAGGCACGGGAACCGCGGAAGCCAGATGATACCATCGTTAGAACCCAACGTGCTCGCAACCGTAAGGTCCTTTTCAACCCGACCTAACCTGACCTAATTATACCATCTCACATCTGACACGCTCTTTTCCAAGTTTTTGACAATTTTTTATTCGGGTTATCACGAAACCGTATGGGATGTGCGGCTTCCCCTAGCCATATACACACGTAGATAGGGTGTTCTCTCATACGATGCCCACAGTGCATGGTCAGGGCGGAGGTCGAGTCGGGGACCAATAAAACGACCGAACCCCTGGAGGCCGATATCTGGTTTGGGCATGCGGTCGCATTAATAGAGGCCTATAACGCGCCACTGTGGAATCATGCCAACCACGAGGAGGCCTTTTTACTATTTTCATTAGACTCTAGTCTACTTGTACATCTCCGCAATACCACGCAAGCAGGCATTTTCCAACGTCAAAGCTAGCTACCTAATGTTTGATGGATGTGGGATGTCGGATGTGGGGGGCAGGGAGAGGCTTCGGCACATCCATAAGTACATACATATATGGTGATGGCCTAGGCTATGTACAGAATAGTTAGCAGTGACAGCCTCGCGCAGATCGACTGGACAGCATCGTCCGCCTGATGAATCAGCTGCCGGCCGGGTTGGTTGCACCGTAGCTTTGATTAGCCCTCCCTATAAGCTTTGCGACTATAGATAGCCGCCGCCGCCGCCGCCACCGTCGCCATAGCGAGAGATCAAGAAAGAGAAAAGGATCGGCACGGGATAGCCCTGCCTATGCGTGTCGAATAGATTCCCCGGAACAGGGCTTGAGTTCGCAGGTGCCGATGTGACGAATCGTTCCACGATGCGCATACATCCATACATAGTACCAAGTACAGAATAGACAGGTACGTATTCCTACCTATGTATGTACTGGTGTGTAAGGGTATAAGACGTGCCTGGGCGAGTACCCGCGCTAGGCAGGGCTTCCAGCGAGAGGTGGTGAGAGGTGTTGCCGGGGCTGATTCTATGCAATTATCAGAGAACGAGGTACAACTTGCCCGCGATTTGCCACCATTTCTGTGGGGCTGATACTTGACTAGGTTCGTTTTACTGAACAACATCCAAGTACATGTAACGCCGATCGCTAGCCCCGTATACCAGGGAATAGGGTACGGTGCCGCATGTGGTTTTGCATATGTCCGTACCCACCGAGCTGGCATGGGCCGGGGAGCAATCCGGGCAGTATGACCAGCCAGGTTATCGATTGCAAAAGAGAGATCATACTATCTACAGAATACATCCTGTGTTGTGTGTGTATGCACACATACCCAGAAGACCATGACGACGTCGTGGGGAAGCCAAGACCAAAACTGTCTTCAACGTGACCATCAATCCCTACCGTGCCTAGAAAAAAAGCAGTGTAAGCAACTGCAAAAATGTATGCGTACAGGATATAACTACCTATATAGGTCAGTGAACGACAAAAGTTACTTGATGGGGAATGGACTTTTTTTGGTCATTTTTTCAAAATTTCTTTTTTTTTCTCTGCAATCTTTTACGTACTTAGATTGGTAGTGTGTATTATATGTTGTATCTTGTATTGTACCCAGACAAGGCACCTAAGGTGAACTACATGCATGTACTGTAGGTATCTCTAAAGGACCGAATTAGTGCACCCCAGGGTGTGTTCGCAAAACAAAAAAGAGTTCCCCAATTAACACCTTACCTACGTACATACTCGTACATCTGCTTCACCTTGGCTTCGACGGTAATGCAACGCAACACAACACAACACAACACAACAAGGTAAGTGTGAAAGTATCTGTAATAAAAANGAAGTGGAAAATAGAAAGAAAAAAAACACACGTCAAGTCATACGAGCAAGAACGTCTCTCAGCCGCGGCTCTATCTAACCTGTCTGTCTGTCTGTCTGTCCGTCTATCGGGCGTTGCACCTCTCCTGTGCTGTAACAGTGCCTCATGTTCTTACGGGGAACACCCACGACCCCCATGTCGTCCGCCGTCGTACATAGATACGTAGATCGGGATGTACAGGTCCCTGCGTACGGGGAGGACAAGCAGACAAGTCCGCTACATATCTACATGAACGATACCAAGACATGTGGGTGGTGTTGCTTCGTAGCGTAGGTACACAACACACAGCATGGCATTGGCATTGCAGCTGTCCCAACAGCTCGGGCGGAAGAGAGACCAAGGCGTCGGTGGCTGCGGCGGCGCTTGTGCGTCGTCACTTGGCGGGTACCTAAGCGTATATGTATACCAGTAACCTACCTCCTACGTGCCAAGGTGCGTAGTTTATGTATAGCAGACAGAGCGCAGAGTGTCCGGAATCCAGATGGAGGGACTACCTAATTCCCTATGTTCCTACCTAGCGTAGCTGTGCTCTCGCTACTGCTACTGCTCCTGCTACTGCTACAAGGCAAGGCAAGGCACACGACACGAAGTGAGTGTAGGCAGCGTCGTCTACATAAGTACAGTGAGTAGGTAGTGTACTAGAGGTATCTACAGTAGTGTACTCGTCAATCTTGCGCCGGTCGCACTCGGATGCGATCACCCGTCGTGGCGTCTTGCTGGGATGAGCGGTGCGGCTACCTGCATTGGTGTGAAAACATCCAATATACCATGCAGCATGCAGTAGCAGGACCGGGGGGAGGGAGGAGGGGAAAGTACCTGTATGTAGGTAGGTAGTGGGAAGAGGAAGTGGAAGTGGAAGGGTATCGGGGGCTAGGGCTAGGGTAGGGTCGGGGGAGGAAGGGAGCGAACATGAGGTAGTCGAAAGTTCGCAGCCGGGAGATCTTGCGTCGTTGTATGTAAGTACGTGTTAGTTAGGAGGTATGTAGGTAGTGTACTTGCAGCTAGTGCAGCAGCGTAGGCCGGACCCTGTCGTGGGACATTCGGCCCGCCAGACTACCCAGTTAAGTCATACCGTACGACGGCACGGACTGGTCAGGTGGGCGTATAGCACGCCGAAGCGAGCTCGAACCCCTCTCCAGGTCTCTCTTGCTTACCCTTCCTCGTCTCCCTGGGCAGGTATAGTAGGTAATAATAATAGTATTGTTATCACAAGAAAAAAANGAATGACAAAAAAACAGAACAAGCAATTCGTAGGATCCAAGGCTTTACAATATCTCCCAATCGTGCGGGACGCTAGTCAGATAAGTCCCTTCTTTTGATTTTATTCTTATTTTACCTTTTTTATTTTTTTGGTGGTGGTGTTAGATGTCGTCTTTTTTCCCCATTCAGCCTCCTTTTTCCAATAGTCTGGGTCCGCAGCTAACGATCGGCTTCCGCGTGGGCGTCCGCCTCGGATATCTACTGGCTAGGAAGCATAGGGAAACTCTCGGGGCTTGGGTGTACATAGATAGGGTTTTAGGATCTCATAAGACTCACTGTGGAGTATGTTGCATATATGTTTGTACAAGTAAGATACGATGATGATGTTCGTCGGCCTGAGACATTATATTACATAGAACATATGTCCCTATTTGGACAGCGAGGTAAAGCATCCCGCAGCTGATTGGTTACGCAAAGGGGAAATTTATGTCTACAGAATACGATCATGTGCGTGTTTCGAACATATAGCCACACCACCTAAGTATCTATAGTACCTGGCTACTATCTTGCTGTAAGTAGATTGTGTCCCACTGTCGGGATTGGCATCTTGTCTCTCTCTTTCTCTCTCTCTATTCTGTACTATATTATTGCATACATTGCTAAGAACATGCTAATCTCTTTGACACTCGTTCGCGACCAGGTACCTAGGGCTAGATGGCATGCCACTAGTACAATTGTAGGCCCTAGGATACCCTTACCTACTTTAAAGTGCACTGCCCAATGTTCCATAGCTGGTGATCTTGTCCGGCTACGGCGTCGAGGCTGTTGGCTGGGATCGCCGTCTAACCCATGTCCTTATCTGTTCGCTTAAGCTGACNTGGGGGTTGGGGGGGAGGCCGGGGACCCGGCCTTCGTTTGACACCTGAGTCGTTTGGGTTGGGAGACGAAACAATAGTGTACAAAGTACATAATATCGGCCAGGTAGCAGTAATGTGAGCAAAGGGTGGTGGTGTATAGTAGGTACCATGCATTCACCACATCCATCCATCCATCCATCCATCATCCATCCATCCACCCGGCCATTTTGGCAGCACGATAAAACTAGGCCTGGCCTCATAATGTAACATACCTAGCACACACACACACACACACATACGCATATCCATGACGATATACCCATCTCCCAACCACCCCTGGGCTAGTGCCTAGTCGTCTGAGTATCAGCTGTCCCATCAGCTCTTCGCAGCTCTTGCGCCATTCCCGTCGGGGGTTGGGAAAACGGTTGCATGGACATGGGTAAGAGGGTTGGATGAAGCTGGCTGGTGCATGTACTGTATACTGCTACAGTGGTGTATAGTGGTGTATAGTACTTGCATGTAGGTACGTGAGAGCCACGGCCAGCCGTGATGACGGTAGAAGTTTAGCTTACCCAAGGTGTCGGGACTGGATCGTGGGTATTCATGTGCGTCATTCAACCCGAGCCGGGCGATCAACGTGTTAGCCATCCCCATTTCGGTGCGCTGACTGGTCCAAGCTAATCTGCACCTCAGGCCTGGCTTGCATCCATGCTGGTTTGCTACTGAGCCAATCAGTGCGGGCTTCTGGCCCTGAATTGGCAATTGCCACAGTACTGTATCATTTAGGTCCAGGAACCAGTGGTTTGCAGAGCGGCCGTCGCGCCTCACTGCGTTCGTCTCATATCCATGGCAATCAATTATAATTAGATATACAGAATACTGTACATCTTTATATGCGTCGACGAGGCGGACGAGCGAGCAAATCGTCACGGCAGAGGCCACCCACCTAGCTTAGCTTGGCTTCGCTCGGGCCGTGATCTTTATGATTTACTACCTAGGTAATCCACAGTATGAGCACGTATCCTCCTCCTTCACCTACTTACCTACCGACCTACCTACCTACCTACCTACCTACCTATTTAACCTACTTCCTCCGAGCGGGTCACGGGTTTCGCCCAACTATGCATCCCCTGAGGCGACGCGTCTGCTGCATTTTACAGACAATCAAGTAGACAGTGCGGGCGACTGGCTGATTGATGTTGAAATACCTACGTCTAGGTATCTCCTCTCTCTTATACGACCCCTTCGAAATCAGGAGCATGTACAGTAACTATAACGAGTGGCATCGAGGAACCGGGCTAATTCCTCCTTGGCCGAGTCATGTGGTGTATGTAGGTAGTCCTTTGTATTTAGCATTCACTAATACAGCGTAGGGTAGCGCTGCCTTACCTTACCTACCCGTACGCATCCTTCAGGCTGCATATCAGTATCGTGTGCGTGAGAGATTTCTGTATTCGTGCAAGCGCGTTAGGTTTACATATGAGGGCGAAAGAGAGACAGAGAGAGCTACCTAGTTTAGGCCACAGTCAGAAGGCAGTGGCAGGATATGACATGACATGACCACCTCCCCTCACCCACCTTCTCTCCCCCCACTCCACACTCCCCTCCCACCGTCATGCTTCTTTTCTTCGATTTCTTACACTACCTACTTCGCAATACATTACATTACACTACACTACACCACACTACGCAGCCGCGGAGCAAGCGAGGCGAACTAGGTCCGTTGCATAATTAGAACGGACAGTCGGCATGAAGATGACCATTATTGGTGTGGGTACCTGGCATCCTCGCAAAGTGCCCCAGATATAGGGATAATGCGGAAGCGAAGAAGGAAGGTAGGTAGCGTAAGGTACGAAAGCGCGGCGCGGATCGGATGGACGCTATGCAAGATGAGCTTCTCTACCAAGATGATGGGAGCACGTGCAATTCGTAGTAAATTTTGTTTAGATCCTTTTTATTCCTTTTTTTCCTTTATATAAACAAACTAACTAAAAATCCTTGTGATATAGTATACGTAGATTGGAGCGTGGATAAGCTGAAAGATGTATGACACCCATTTCCTACCCTTGGCGACGTAATAATAGGTTGCTTTTTCTCCATTGGGCAGCAACTTGATTGGCGCGAGCCATTAGACTACTTTTAGAACACAGTAGCACAAAATTTTATCTAGATGTATGTGTTATCCCAGATATGATATATACCTCTCACATGTTTGGACATGCATTTAAACCCAGTACCTAGATTGATCGCTATAGTCCATCATAATGCCCCTGTTCCCTCCCTTTTTATTTTCCTTATTGTTTTTATTTTATTTTTTTCTTAGTTAAGCTGCCAGTATGACAGGTAGTGCCGCGGCAATCCCGGTTGATGCCCAACTAGCTATGAATGGAAACGGCGTAAGCCGGTATATGGTAGATAAATCCGTGTGAGATATATGCTAGGTTGGTCCCCTGATCTCGAGACCTCCGATGGCGACCCAGCTGCGTGGGAGAAGGCTGAGAGACCCTGGCTTACTTGGAGACGCTGACAAGCCGAGAGGCAGGGGTCTTGGTTGGGCACGGTATTGAAAAGTAAACCACCTACCTAACTGAATCATGTACAATATCCCGTAATCCATCTAGTCAATAAGATGTGCTGATCACGGTTACCCAACTGCGAATTAGCCATTCATTCCAGCCCATCGACTCCACGCTTGTCGGGATTCGTGATGGTTCTGGCCACGAACCATGGGTCATGACGAGCAGTCTGATCATCATTGACCAAGAGTCCAACTTGATCAGGTAGCAATTGATGGTGCTGGGAAAGCTTGTACTTGCCATTGCTAGCGCTGCAACCCAATAGTTGCAACCACTGCTGTGAAGATACGTACGATAGTATTCTATGTAGTGGGATGATAACTTGCCAAGGCATATCGGAGGCCAGTCACGAAGGCCAACGACCCTTCTCAGCCATTCTCGAACAAAGCCCTGCCAGTCCAGTCCTTACCCCTGTCTTTAAGACAGCCTTGAAGACTCCAAAAAAAGAGACCAAAAAACAAAACAAAAAGAAATAGAAGGACTAACAACGGCCCCATGAGGGTATACGTAGATTGCCCCATCTATTGCCTCTTTTTTCTATAATCCCTTGTTTTTTTTGTTTTTGTTTTTTCCTTTTTCCCTTAACCCCCGTTCTCCCCAAGAGCCCTTTTCGAAGTCAAAAAGTTTCAGGGGTATCCTTAAAACTCCATTCGTACAGCCGTACGCCTCTCCACTCTATGATTCAACCCATGTTCCTTGTTCAGTGCTTTGGCCTCTTGTGCATTCTTTTTGCTGCGTCTATCATTCGTCAGAACGTCCCTGTCTGACATGCCCTGGCAGTCCCAATAGYTTCCCCCAACGTCCCCCCTCCCTCCCAAAAAAAAACTTGGTATAATGATACAAGTACTGTGGGCAGGGAAAAAAAAGGTAAAAAAAAAGTACAAGCCGGAACGAGGGGTCGACCGCCACCTCACGCGCATGGCCCACGCCGGCAACCCACAACTTTCCTGATGCCCGATAGAAAAAAATGCGTGGCGGTGTAATGAGACGAGTGGCCGCCTAGTGAGGTCCACGTCTAGGAAACCAAAAAAAAATACACATCCGGTCTGTCAGGACCCGCGGTGAGAAGACCGACGGCTACTCCCGCTACGGTTTCCCTCGTACACGTCGAGGCATCGATGGAGCACTAGAGTAACCAGTGAGTGAATATACAGGACTCGAAAGGTGGGAGGCAAGACTGATTTAGAAGACTTACTGTCTATTATGCGCTCTTCCCACACACCATATTCGTAGTCAACTAGCCCATGCCGCTCAATACTGTTACATAGTCGTACAAGCTCGTTGCCCATTCTTGTCAACTGCTCTTTGCTCATCGCACCCTGGTTCTGACCCCGTCGTGACGAGCCGCCGGCCTCGAGCATATCTTTCTGTTTTAGGCACAGGGAGAGCCACGCATGATTGAAGTCGCGCCAGAGCGTCAGACGATCGTCGTGGAGGTTTTCATCGTCCCCGGTGAGACCTAGAGTCGTCTATTAGTTATAAATAGAAGGAGACACAACAAGTGGTGCCAACAACTAACCTAGTTCCACGACTTTACTCAGGAGCCACTCAGATATGCCCAAGAGAGACTCGCTAGCCGTCTGTAGCGCGCCGTCGTGAATGCTCGTGAATACACCCCTTAGTGCAGTCTGGTAGTGTTCATAGGCCTCACCCATCTGGGGATCTGGTGCGGATGCGGACGCAGGTGCGGGTTCGGACACACCGTATTCCTGTCCTTCGACGACCTGATCGGATCCGCCCGCCTGTGCTATACCGCTCATCGGCGCTATCGCACTCTGATAGCTCTGCTGCAGGACGCGTTGGTCGCCAGGATTTTGTTGATAGACGGTCGAGGCGCTTGAAGACGCTGTCTGTGGCTGCAGGCTAGCTGCGGCGGCGGCGGCGGCGGCGGCGGCGTTCGTTGGCTCGCTCGGGAAATAAGGGGCGGCAACTTCCGTCGGCAGCATCTGCAGGCCTGCAGTTTGCCGTGACGGGAACTGTTGACTCGTATCGTAAACAGCGCCCTGGGCGCTAGCTTGCGGCATGTTATAGAGCAAGCTGGAGTTATACGCGCCGTAGCCCTGCGTCTGCCGACTATCCTGCCCGTAGTCAGAGGTGTACCCCATCGTATTATGAGGGATTGTCTGTGAGAAGGACGCCGTGGGCTCTTGATAGTAGCTGCTGTACGGCGCTGCCCCTATCCTAGACCCAGCGGGGGCGGCGCCGAGCGATGCGGGCCTATATCTGTCTAGACCTCCCGTGCCATACGTCCTAGATGTTGAGATATTCGGGTCGTTAATCGAATACCTAGAGTGGGACGTAGAAGAGCTGCCGGACTGTTCCCGCCCCCGCCGTCGACCGTTGTCAGCCATACCCGGTGGAATTCTATCACTGACGAGCTCGCGTTTTGAACCCAGCCGGTGCGTCCCCGACAACGGAGCTGGCTGGGCGTAGAGTGCAGCCAATTTGCCTTGCGCCGGCCGCGTCGAGGACCGACTGGCTCGCAATCTTGGCAGGGATCCCTGATGGGAGAATTAGCGGCGATGTGGATAGGGTTGATATGATTCCCGTATAAAGATGTAGTAGAGAGAGTAGCTGATTCGGGGAAGATAGATAGATAGATAGATATAGACAAACTAATGCGTGGGGTTCTTGAGCTGCGGAGACAAGTTGTTATGGTATCCAAGGAAGTAAGAGAGAATGGTTCCTAGACACGGTAAACTCGGTGCCGGCGTGTACGTGGAAAGTTACGCACGGGGTCTATATTTAAGTTGGTACAAAATCAGGCGAGGGTGAAACTTGGCTGAAGGGGGGGTCGTGAGAAGTGAGAGCGAGAGTACGAGAGTACGAGTTTGTTAGTGTAAACCTAACTTCGAAAAAGGAGGCCACGAGTCTGTGTCCGAGGTTCGATTTTTTGATGCAAACACCACCCAATTATATAGGTAGGTATAGGTATAGGTGTAGGTGCAGGTGTAGTAGGTGTATGTAGGGCGCAACTGCCATGGCCTGGCCGCCTTCTTCTGGTGCTGGTGTTGCTGCTGCTGCAAGGTATGACGATGATAAAGACAACACTAATAGCAGCAAAAACAAGCAAAGTCTTTTTTTTT
>JAPESX010001244.1:0-10694 GCA_029590615.1 Nemania bipapillata | reverse complement strand
GGAGGAGGAAGACGACAACGGGGACCCAGGTCCAGAAATCATTATACTAGATTAAAACAACTACAGCTATAAACGCTAGGTTTTACGTTGATTTTTCAGATTCTCACAACCTCTCTAATGAATTCTTATAACAATTAGTTTTGATAGAATTGAACAACCTTTATACCTAGTGAGGTTCAAACTTCTATTAAGGTGGCGATAACTCATCTAAATTCCTCCTCATAATTTGCCCCTTTATCATACTATCAGTAAAAGCCTCCCCCTATTATCGCCTGTCTATCCCTGGTAGTACCTTGCTAATGAAGTGGCAAGACTGTCAACACACCACATCTATGTAAAATGCTTCTCACCTTTACCAATCGTAGTGCTAATCCGATGAGATTTCAGCTAGATCCTATGACCTTTCTATACTGAGTTAGTCTGCGATTACAACACACACACTGGATTGAGTTCCCTTCACGTCAGGACGAATGATAGTGCCATCACCAGATCCCAGGGACAGCTATTTAGTCTATCTTCAATGCCCTGGAATACATAAGAACCCCCGCATACACAAGGTTATAGGGTGATTTCTAAACAGACAACTCGAATCCCACTAAACATGGGTCAAGCAATATTATCTAATTACCACATACACAAAGCGAATTATCCTACTAAAACTAATTGTTCACATAACTCGGGGCTATTTTTTTTTAGTTAAAATAGTCTCTTTAGTCGTCCATTCTTGACTAAACTGTGTGCTGTTCACCATTTTTGCAGATAATTTTAGAATCGAGCTTCGTGTAGAACTATGGACCATTACAGCAAACACAGAAGTTAGGTTTTAAAATATCTTCGTTGTTATCTCAATAGCCTTTTAGTTTTTATAACATTACCTTCAGAATCTTAACAATAATTTTGTTTTTCTCTGCTGTATTATTATATAAATCTTCGAGTTTCACCGCTTTGTGTAAATCCTTTCAAGCCCACCAAAACTTGATTCACAATCAATTGTGCATAAAAAATGTGCCTTACAGTCATCATACACCGGATGGTATGTGACATTCGTCCTGTAATGCCTCATCCATCTAACCCAAATGTCCTAGTTGTTGATCCTTATATCTCTCCCCCAAGATCATGTTGCACGAATTCCGAAATACCTATTAAGAAGCCTGGTTGCCCGACGCATCCGTGTTGTGAAATATCGATACGGACATATTTATGCGCCAGTTACAAGAGTGCCTGTTATAGCAGCGTCTCGTATCGTCGCTACGAGCCTTTAATGCCGCCTACCCGATATACAGGAGCAACAAGATTTCTTCCTCCAAAGGGAGTATGGCGCAACCTAGACAGCTTAGACGATATTCTTCCAACTCTTGAGGACGATCGACAAAATGAAGAAACACCACCCTCGGATCAGCTGCGAATAGCACGTCGAGGCAGAATGTTTACAATCCAACAGATCGGGCCATTCCTAGGAGAACTTGAGGCCACAATCGACAGACTGAAGCGTGCTGGAAGGAATTTCCGGATCGAAGGCCACTTAGCCGAGTACCAAGCCGCGAAAGAAGCCCTAGAACAAGTTGCGGGTAGGGCATTGGACTTGGAAAAATTGCTTGCAGATTGGAAGCGAATACAGGAAACGCTGGAGATGAATGAGTATGGTAAGGTGTCATCGCCCTAAGAAGCTATCATTAGCCAGTTCAATCGTTCTACTCCGGATTCATTAGTGAGAAAATATGTAGTTAGAAAATAATACTCATGTGTTGGTCACAAATCGATACTTCTTCATAAGACCTAGGGCATTTACTGAATGAACAAAGATGATGTGGAATTATTGCAGTAATACAACCAAGGTTTATGACCTAGGTGTTTCAACCCATATCGCAAATATCGTTGGAGGGTAATCAATTCAGTCTTCGCCCTCTTCGCCAAGCATATAGAGTAACTTTGGAGAGTATATAAGAGTGAAGAAGAGCGAGGAAGTATAATGTGAAAGGTTGAGTATTCAAAATCTAATTATATATTTGTTCGGTCTCTCGCAATTTACCAACAAGGTACAAAGACCTCTTTATGTACAAGAGTTGAAGTCTTCATCTTTTTTGTATAATAGATAATACATGGCACTGGCTTCTCGACCTATCCAATCCGGAGAGATAATCTGAAGTTGGGGACTATATCACAATTTATTATCTCCAAACCTATAGACCTAAACAGGGTCTTGATGATATCTCACTCTAGATCACTCATTCACGCGAATCTTCCTTGAATTTGAACTTTATAGCATATTGCAATCTCAACGTGAAAGGCGACGCGCAGGTAATACTCGGTGAGATGGTAAAATGATATTTTACAGCCTCTAGGGCATACACGCTCTAACTCTAAGTAGCCCTATCTGAAAATTGACCTTGACTCGCGAGCCCATAACCCCAACACATAAATCTGTAGTTCAATGACGATGAGGACCTCTTCTAGCTACTCTAAACGGTTACCTGTTTGTCAATCTGTTATTCCGTCACATACTTGGATCATACCGCTTATAGGATACACTACATATGATCTACATCGACTATCTTGACCATCATCGCAATCCCATTTAATGTCGTCGGAACTCCCCCGGTATCCTCTGAATCCGTCTCGCTCTGTTCGGAATTGTCCGATGTATCTATAGTTTCCAATAAATCGATGTTGGCTGCACCGCACAAAACCGAGGTCAATAATCTGCTACAGAAAGCAAATAAAATGAGAAGACATATGAGAGTTGGGGATACGTGCCCGTCAACAGTGATATAGACATTCCGGATGCCATGATAGTTGTAGTAGCCTCCTACGCGAATCTCTCCTGGTCTAAGGATCCTGGCCTGCCAGCGCCTCCGACGCTTGGCACGGTATCGGCGTGATAAGATAATAGGAAAGAAGAAAATGATGATGAATAAACGCAGAAAGCCACGGGTCAGATCAAGCATGAATTGGCGTTGAGGCGGGGTGGCATGTGCGTAACATGCCGACACGACAGGAGATAGGAGCACGATGCTTGATGAGAGAAAGGACAAGGCGCTAAAAGCGATTTCCCTGCTGCTATTTTGTGACATCGTGACAGTTCTGGGATATAATTTCGTAGTTGCTCATATGGGTCTAGTGTTTGGTATGATAGGACGCGGTCGTATTTATCCGTGATGCGGGATGATAGTAGTGATCACCGATAACCCTGCGCGCTGAGCTGTTGAAGGGGCTGCGGTTGACGGTGACAGAGTTGACAGAAAGGATTAGCGATAGTCAATATCAGGGCCAAGAAGACGAACGGAAACCCTTATATTGGGAGAGCGGGAAGATGGCGACTTGACGTACTCTACCCTAATTAACAAGGATATTTGAAATTCTGCTGGTGGGCTGACACCGTCATACCTTGTGCGCTATTGCATCGTAGCAAGCACTGGCAATCTGTGACCGCGAATACTAGGGAATATGTGTACTTGCTATCCATCTATTATTACTTGCTAGCCCATTACAATACCCTTTAAAATAGAATCCCCGGTGTTAAGGTGGAACGAAACGAGAGACTTCCCGCTCTGCACCACCACCCCTTCCATCCCTATATTTAAGTCAATCCCCAAATCGGTCGTCCAACTAATCTTCCTGCACGGCAGCGGCTTCATAAGCATATACACACCATGCTGGTCCTTTCGCTTACTTAATATCTTTTGCAAGTAATACTAGACGGATGCGACTGCCTAGACATGGCAGCAACTGCACTCCTGTAGGTCCTACCTCGACCATTGGGCTGTTGTTGTATGACTTCTGGACATCCCTAGATAGAGCCATGCACTCAGAACTGAAGGTCTCTGCCACAGCATGGTGACACGCACGCAGGCATCGCATGGGATCCACCTTGGTAAATAAAGACTCAAGCAGCGAAGAGCAATGTCAAATTAGTTAACTAGCTTTATGATAGTAAATATATTGAGTCGCTCCTGTCGAAATGGAGGTCTTTCTTCTTCATCAACTCCTATCTGATAACCGAGACTTTAGTTGTAGGCGACCAAGCAATTATATGCAGAGAGGTGCCGAGGACTTATTATAACAAAACCCATCACAGTCTATACTGTACGGCGAATTGGTGGCCTCTTCGGAGTCCTAGGCGCCTAGAATGATGGTGCTGCGCATTAGGCTGCTATCGAATAATGAATAGATCCCCGGCTGATGCTATTTAGGTCACGGAATAGCACGCTATATAGATAGCCTATCGGACATGCCTCGCTAGGTCAAGGTGTAGTTTCGCGTAGCATATCAGTTGCTAACTGGCAATACTACCGAGATGTATCGATAGAATTGTAGTAGTTGCTTGCAATGGCTTCCTTGCACGATACTTCGCGGAAACACTGTTTATCATGTCATTTTCGTAAGTCGTAAACTTTCCGATAAGAGGCGGAGGTGATAACTTACATAAGCCACATGTTAAGGTGATATGCCATTGTACCTCGCTAGTCCTTATCACATATACTAGTGATATAAACAGCGCCATCTCTTGTGTGTTACGCGACTATGTTTGATAGACGGGCAAACTAAGCCATACGCCCCGTCTACGCAGCGAGCTGACCCCGCAGAACATTCCGCATTATGGTTTCCAACGTCGCGCCTTCAACCTCCTGAGTTGAAATGGCGGGAGCTGGCGGTGGCGGTGGACGATCGATAATCATGAGGTCAGGATCGGCATGACCTCTAGCTGCTACACCATTGGCCTCGTCCACATCCATTTCCTCCTCCTCTTCGTCTTCGTACTCGTCATCGAAGCTGCGCTGAAGGCCAGTTCGGACGTTCTCCATGCCGATTTCGTGTTCCTCAGCAGTAAAGTAGTCACCCTCCTCGTTCATAACATACTCGGTGATACGCTCCTGGCACGCTTCGCTCGCGTCATTCCAGATCTCCGCAAGCGCCTCTTCCTTCTCATTATCCTGGATGCTGGCGGCACCAGACCCGGCGCGACCAGGAAAAGGCATGTCAGCGAGCGTCTTGCTTCCCGCCTCCATAGCAGTTTCCACCTCGGGGTCGGCCTTTTTACGAAGGAGCTGGAGGAGCAGGTGCTCCTGCGTGCGACCGGGGAAGTTGGTCGATGGGTGAATGGCGACGCGAGTGAATATGTCGTTGTTCTGTGTCATGATTTCGAGAACCGCACGGACGTTACGGTTTAGGATATCGGCAGACGCCTCGAGGGACTCACTATCAAGATCAAGCACTCGGTTAGTATGGCTCTATGGCAGAGGAGCTGGCGTTAGAAGGGTGGAGGGCCACGCACACGCTGGGAAGTGGGTTGCTGAACAAGGTATCATTCATCAAACTATTGATACTAGCTGAGAGCTGCGAGAGGCGTTGACGTGTCTGCTCAACGGCCTTCAACTCTTCTTGGCTCAGACCAAGGGACGCCATGTTGATAATTACAGGTATGTATCTTGAGAGCAGACCAGAGGTTGGAAAGGAAATAAATACGAGTAGAATACGTAGTGGTAGGGCCAGCCTCTAAAGCTTAAAAAGAAGCAGTTAATGAGAGAGGTACTGAATACCAGGTAATAAAGAAGAGCTATGTAGGTACCGAGGTAACGGACTAGTCCTAAAATGTGCTGCCCCGCCGGACCAATAATTTAGGTACTGGGACAGGCCATGCGACTGCACCACATGGATCGCGCAGGGGTTTGGGCTTGCTATAAGTATCTGAAATAGGATAGGATCAAAAAGTACATCATACTCAGGTATTCACATCAATGGCGGGATAGGTATTATGGTAATATTGCAAAAACAAGTGTCAACATCGGATACCTCCTACACTTAAAGCCATCTCAGCATTTCTATAATTTTTGTTCTTGTTTTTGTCCTACATAAGGTTTGAAAATCAACTAGCTAACCCAATAACAAAACACCGCCGTAATCAATCGGTAAGATGCCCTAACAATACATATAGATGCACGAGCCGATGGTATTTCTTTCATTGTGCCCTCAAAAAAAAAGCTATTCAGTCATTATCTCCTGAGTTTTCATAATCCGCCTCGCTAAGTTCGCTTGAATGGAGGCTAAATAAAATGCAAGACACCAGTGATATGCATCAAACCATGCATACATACACTCCTGAGTTAATTCTCGATCGAGGGCAAAGTGGATGACGCGTTATTCGTTGTGCGATCCCGCCTGATCAATAACAATGTCGCGTGTTTCGCGCCCGTATTTATCGACCGGAGGGTAACGAGCCCTTCGCTCAAGATCGTCGAGCGGCAAGAAAGAGCGGATGTACTTATTGGTGCCGTTGTCGGCTGGGTTATAGTCCCAGGGATCAAACTTGCCCACCTTCAGGGCATCCCACACAAGCCTCCGAGTCCTCTGGGAAAGGAGGACTGATTGCGTGATGGCCCCGAAGTCCCACCGCGTTTTCGCCTCAGCTTCAAATTTTTCAAACTTGACCTTCGCTTCTTCCTCATCAGCCGTCAGTCCCTCGGTTTTGTTCGCTAGCTCTGCCAAGTTGACTAGCTCGAGTGGATCCTTCTCGAGGTTGAAGAGCTGGGGTGCATCCGTCGGGCACGTGATATATTTCCAAGGACCGCGTCGGATCATCATGAGAGGGCTAATAGTGCCCTCGCCCGTGTACTCGGCAATGACCGTGTCGTGACCCAGCTTTCCCTCTAGGTGAGGTAATAAAGAAGTGCCATCCATCGGCAGCCCCGGTATCAGCTGGGTGCCAACAATGTCACAGAGAGTAGGGAGAATGTCCAGGGTTGATACGTTCTCTTTCACACGATGAGGTGTAAATCGTTTAGGGTCCGAGACGAGCAGGGGAACGCGGACAGACGATTCAAAATAGCTCATCTTGTACCAAAGGCCACGCTCTCCGAGCATATCGCCGTGGTCACCACTGAAGACAACAATGGTGTTCTGGTCAAGGCGGCATTGCTTCAGGGTTGTAAGAATACGTCCGATGCAATCATCCACGTAGCTGACAGCGCCATAGTATGCCCTCCGTGCGCGTTTGACCTGCTCCTCGCTGAATTCTTGGTCCCAAAGGTCACACACTTTTAACAGCCTCTTGCTATGAGCATCCTGCTGTTCTTGTGGAATATTGACCTTGGGCAAAGTGATATCTACACCCTCATATAGATCCCAATACTTTTCTTCAATTGTGTAGGGATCATGTGGGTGAGTAAGCGATAGCTATACACGAAAAGTTTGGTTAGTGCATGATACTAGCCATAGATCTATGAAAGATAGGTCCTGATTCAGGTTCCTTTAAACATAATTCATCAACGAAGCCAAGAGATAACATACCGTAAGGCAGAATGGGCGGTTATCCGGGCCCTCCCGAACTTGGTCATACAGAAACTGAGTAGACCTATACATGACCTCTTCGTCATAGTCTAATTGATTGCTTCGTACGCAAGTCCCGGCCTGTAGGATAGAACTTGCATTGTGATACCACTCGAGTCGCCGGTCAGGCTCATCCCAGTTGACGGCCCAACCAAAGTCACCAGGATATATATCACTAGTCAAACGAGTCTCGTATCCATGCAGTTGATCCCCAACGAAATGCATCTTGCCTGCCAAGGCCGTGTGGTACCCTCTGAGCCTCAAATAATGAGCATATGTGGGCACATCGCTACCGATTTGAGATGCATTGTCATAAGCTCCGATCTTCATCGGCAATTGGCCTGAGATAAGACTCATGCGAGAGGGTGCGCAAAGAGGAGAGGGGCAGTAAGCAGAGTCGAATTGAACTGACTTCGCTGCCAGTGCATCCAGGTTTGGTGTAAGGATCTGGGACTCTGGGTTGTATATCTTAAGCAGGGGAGCAGCCAATTGGTCTGCCATAATAAAGAGTATGTTTGGCAACTTATCACCATTACTAACCCCGGCGGGCATTGAGCCATTGCCGGCTGCCTCGAGGGGGATAGAATCAATATCAGGAGCCATGATGGATAGAGAAATCCAAGAAGAAAGTCAAATAGGCTGAGAGAGACGAAGAGATGGGAGAGATATTGTAGGTATGACTCGAGGTTGTGGAGGCGGTTGGTAAAGATCGGGAAAAAAAAGAGAGGTGTTCGACTCGAGAATAGAATAGAATAGGAGAAAAGGATGGCGGGCCTACCCAACTTATATCTCCTAGATATTGCGAGATAAGGGGTAAGAGGTAAGCTAACAAGATAAAGCAATCAGGTTGCCTACTTGCCAGATAGAGATCAAGGGGTTGGCCAAAAGGAAGGCCACAGACGATAAAGATAGGAGGTGTTCAGACTAGATGAGCAACTACTGGACGGATTATCACTTGATTTAGGTAATCTCAGTGGTACGGCAGACGAATACGAATTACAGAACGTCCACGCGACTTATAGAGACACTTGTCCGAATGAGAAATTAAAATCAAACGTAGAATTATTCACCTTGGCTTACATATGCTGCAGTGCGAGGGCGGTTGTCGGGCTGTCGTGCGATGGCGACATGATTTATATAGTATTCTAGTCGTTTTTCTAGTCACCGCCTCGGTCATAAAAAGAAGAATGGATGATCCCCAGCAAATACCCCGCACTAGTACAATATTGGAAATACCGTCTTGAGCCCTATCCGCCAATCATAGACATATTCCGATACAACCTTTTGCCGGATTAGGGTCATTACCACGAACCCAGGTACCTACATATATAAACGAACATCCACCTCTCCCATAAATACGGGTGCGCCGCGCAGCTCCTCGTTCAGACAAGGAACGTCGCAATCCTGCTAGAAAATAGGACCTTCTTAAGTCGACGAGACTACAGGTAGTAGTTTGAGCTAACACACTTACTAGAATCCTAGATAGACTGGACTTATCAAATAGAGTTAAGCTCCGATCATGTGACCGGTAGGTAGCCCCGATAAGTAACGTCACAGTGTCATGCAGGGGTCTAGGGCTTCCCGTTGTGCAGCCGGGCTATTCAACTACCTAGCGGGGGACTGGGGCTCCAGGTACAACTAAATAGTCAGGAATTACGACTGGAAAGTACCAACATTTTAAATATACATCTATATCTATTATAGGATATGGCAGCACTGCATTCAAAGATTGTTCTATATCACAAAGTTGATGTTTACTCATTCTATTGCCAGTATTTCCCTAGCAGGTAGTTATTCGTTCCAAAGGATAGATGTTCAGATATGTTAGGCTTGTCAAGAATGTGTGCCTCTCGGCTCCGCCTATTCCCCACTTCCGTAAGTTTACCATGCATGCATCCTACAGACTCGGAAGCCATGGATTAACTATGCAAAGAACATATGCGGTTAGATAAAAAGCCAATAAAGTAAACTATTGCTAGCATCACGTAGGACTGCAGATGACAGCAAAGGTGGCTTATCCGACTTGATCACAACATATCTAGATAAGATTTCAAATCCATAGAAACCAGGGAACACGCGTCCAGCGTATAAGAACGAGGGAATTAGACCAAGTATCGGATACCTACTCACACACGACATTGTCAGAATGCTGCCGATGACCGGCTGACGGATTAGCAAAATACACTAGATAGCTAATCATCTGACCAGCCCCCGTAGACCCAATGCAGTATCTTCAGCTCTGCTACAGTTTCTATTTGATAAGCGCAGCAAACATCTTAGTCTTGGTATCGGTGACGTGTCTATCTTTGTTATTCACAATAACTGAGTTCATAGGCACATGGCATGTACTACGTATGAAGATGACTTGTATTTAAAATGTGCCTACTGAAGAGTTTACTGTGTGTAAGCTAATGCGTGGTGAATGTTGATTCGTCTACCCCAGCGTCGTTATCATCATATCAACTTTCTTTAAGCCGGAGTTGCCTACGTACACTAGTTAGTTTAGCTCCCAAATACCATACCCATGTATCGTCCCTTGTCGATACGTGGATTCTAGGCTACCGGCACATGTCCGGCATTCTATCTACATGCACCACCCTAGTACAGTTGTGGGTATTGGGTAGTCTAGAAAATTCCATTTCTTAATGGAACCCACGCTTGTAGGAGGTCCTTCGTCGTTCACTCACGTGTACTCGAGCCTAGTTAGAAAATTCAATAGACCGGATTTTTGCCAAGTCATAGCACATACAACTACCATAGGCACCTGAGTTGTGGATAGCGCAATTCGACTCAAGTATTGCAACAGGGAGACTTATCTTTACTTAGTAGGTAGTTAATACAATATCAACAGGAGGCATAGTCAAAATGCAACGCTAGGGTCATTAGCAAAGACTAGAAAACACACAGTTGAGAAGACAACATCAATAATGTATTAGTAAATATTAAAAAATAGGAGTAAAAATTACAGTGATCTCCATAGCAGCGCCAGCTTAGGAAATACAAAAAGATCTCCTTAACCTCTACGGCGCGTCGTAGGTCCCTTTCTAGACTGTGGCTCCGCCGAAGTAGAAGCACCTGAGCTCGGAGCCGTCGTAGATAAAGGCACCTCCTTCATCTTCCCCTTCGCCTTAGCCGAGGGCGCGTTCCAGTAATACACCATCTGCGCCGCCAAGACGCAGTTCAGCGTGAAGCCCGCGATAAAGCCATATAGGATCAGCTTGTCATCCACCTCCTGCAGCGTTGTGAAGATGCGCGAGAGCGAGCCGGCGAGATAGTTAAAGACCTGTTAAACGCGGGCGTCAGTAAATGAATAGGGAATATCGATGCGCTGGCCTGAGTGAGGACCGTGAGAGACGGGATGGATAGACTGC